>JASDQU010713307.1:22655-35231 GCA_032191745.1 Picea mariana
TATATATATATATATATATATATAACATTTTTCATTAGACATGCATTTTTCCTGTTGATCATGATGATATACTTAATTAATTTATATGTTTATGTTGATTTGTACATTTTTAGGTGATGTTAGATATGTTTAATGTTAAATGTGCTTGAGAGATGTGTATGTTAAATGATTCTTGTTATATGTATGCGATGATGATGTTAGAAAATTCTTGTATTTTGTTAGATGTGATCACAATGATGATACCCTATTAAATTATTAAATATGTGTGATAGATAATTAATGATGTTTATATGTTCTAGAGGTATATATAATTAGATGGTGTTAGCTAGCGAACATAAATGTGTATTTTAGATGTTGTTTCTATTTGTTTATAATATGGTTACTTGAATATTTATTGAAACTGTTAGGATTCACATAACTCCCGACTCACTTATGTGTGAGGCATGCCATCTCTGAAACATAGTTAATTCTTTGCAACAAAAGAGCCTTTGAATCCTTGGCATTATAGGCATGTGCCTCAATATCTTATGAGGAAGACCATGCAATTTACCATTTTTATTTGATTTATGGTACTTGTCATGCCCACATTTTAGACATATCTCTTTGTTTTCATATTCTCCTTTATATAGAATACAATCATTCGGACATGCATGATATGATATATACTCAACACCCAACATTTTCAACAACTTCTTTTCCTCTTCACAGCTACCAGGCAAAACATTATCACTAGGAAGAACCTTGTCTTTGAATATCCTGTAGTTAGTGGGAAATAGAAATGTACAAGGTCATTAAACGTTTATAAAAGAAAACATTTATAATGTTTATTGTGTGACAATATTTCTCAAAATTAATATAAGGAACTTTTTGGTCAATTACCTCAATATTTTTGAGAAACATGCTTTTGACATGCCAAATTTTGCTTTCATTTTGTACAATAACATTGTTGTCACAAGCTGGGTAGAATTTGACCAGGTACTAGGTCAAAATAGAAGGGTGGTGGAAGAAGATTTTAGAATTTCTAAAATGGTATCATTGATATGAGTATCATCCCCTAGTTCATCATTCTGGAATGCGTCTAAAAACATTGTCTCCATGGAAGTTGTATCCCGTAAGTAATCATCCATACCAACCTTTTTTTTATTGTCTCCATTTCCAATTTCTGAAGAACTATTATTGTTGTAGTCATTCCTAATTAGTGAATCTGGACGTATTGGGAATAGCCTTTTTTTTATTTTTTAAAATGGATTCTGATTTGACGGTTTTTTTTTAAATGTTTTTTGATTTTCCGACATGCCATTTCGACAGAAACGCACCTATGTGTTTATGTATAAGGAATGCACCAATAAAGCCATATTTTATTTTTAATTTAAAAAATATGGTGCAAAAAAAAAAATCTCATCGATGTTCTCATCTAAACAACACAGAAAATACTGTCACATAATTATTATTTTTTTTCTTCTCATCGATGTGTAATTTTTCTATTGTTTTTTTTTTATGAATGTTCAATTTTTTTTCTATGTTTTTGTTTTCTACTCTAGTCATTGTGATGTATTCTATATATATCGCACTGTTGTAATTCACAATATTTTAAAAAATTGATTAAATTGATCGGTGCGTGTTTTTTTATGGAAATCCTTAGTGCGGTTTATGTAATAAGCACACCAGTGCTTTGTATATAAAAAGCACACCAATTACAACGATTCTTTTTTCACTGAAAATTATGTGATTTATTTTTAAAATATATTTAATAATTTTTGTATTGAATGGTACATGTTGTATATTGATAAAAATATGAGTGAGAAGAGTTCAAATAAGAAAATTTTGGTCGACACAATGATGACACATCCGGAAAAAAAAAAGGCAGGTTCTCTATAAATTCTATACAAAATTAATATGGTTGAAATATATGTAAGTTTAAATAATATGTATTGGTTAGTGTGTGTCATGAAAGGCCACAAAATGAGGAAGCTTGATAAGATTATTTATGATCTAATTGCAGAAGAGTGTAAAACCTTGATGGAAAATTTGCAGAGGGATGAATCAGGTGAATGAAAAAATACTATTCAATATGATTTTTTTTCATGAATTTTCATTAATAATATACTTAGGAATATTAGATGGCATGTTTCAAACATTATATTAATTCACATATGTTTAATATTCTATAGGCACCAACAACGAGGGAAAAAAAATTCCTCATAACAAAACAAAATTAATTAATATAGAAGATGTAAATGATGATGAATTAGTCCTTAGCTCATCTAGAGTGGTGTTGGAGATTAATCAAAGGGGGGAAAACTTTTACAACTATGATGTATATAGTGGAATGAATGTATAGACGTACTTTCCACTTACAATATAGAAATCAATCCAATGATTCCAAGAACCGGGTTATATTTAAACTACAGGAGGCATTTCGACAGCAATGGTTAATGAGACCTGCCAGACTTGCAATAGCAAAAACATACAACAACAAAAAATAATCATTCAAAAAGTAATATTCCTAAAAACACTTTATATATATTACAAAGTATTCATTTATTAATATATCAGTTTTGTGATATTTAGCTTTCATATATCAATATAAAAATACTTTATTGTCATGTTATTTTTTTAGGAAAATTATGAAAATCCCAGAGGACCAACGAGTTGATATCTAAAATATGCTAGTAGGAATTTCCAAAAAAGTGTACAAGAATATGGTCAGATAATTGGACATAATTGCATAGCAGGATGAGTTATCTCAATAACAACGTGCTTCAAATGTATGTAATCATTGATTTTTTCTATTAGGTACAAATAATTAATTTGAAAATTAATATATAATTTACATTAAATATTAATTTTCAAATATTCTCTTACAGAAAATAAAAGAAAATGGAACTCATTTTGCACATAAAACTAAACGACAAGGAAGAAAAGGGTTGATATAAAGTTTGTGAGTAATTGTTATTTTCTTATAACAACTCAAGGGTTTTTTTTTGTATATCTTAAGTTGTTTTACAACAACCATCCTTGAATGTCTTCAAACATGTGCTAACATACAAAGAAGATCCATCAGAAAAATTGATTAACATTGCATTGATTAAAGGTTCTGATTATATTTTGGCATATCAAAAAATAATTGTCGAATTTGTAAGTATAATCTATGTTGTTTTACTTCTATCATTTTATAATTAATGAAACAAAAATAATTATTTATATTAAATCTATGATTTATTATGGGGTATAAAACTTGTAGGAAACAAAGTATGGAACTTAGCCAACAGAAGAATTGTTCAAACAAGGCATGAGATTTGATTTTGAACATATGTGTATGATTCATGAGTCACTTCTTTCTTTGGAGGTACGTTTTTTTTCAATTTACATTCATGTATATTATTTATTTCAATTTTCATTATTCTCACCAATGTAGATAGACTCATTACAGTTTATTTTTATGTTTGTAGATGGAATTTCAAGAAAAGAAAATCGAGACAATCAACCAAACATTCAGCAAAATAACCCCCAAGGCATGGAAGTTGCTCGAGCACTAACAACAGTTCCAGTGAAGAATGGTGACCAATATATTTGGATGTATTTTTTTTTGTAAGTGATTTTAGGAAATTGTGATATGTGTTGGCGCTCCTTTCCCGTCGGCTAGCGTGATGTCCATGTGATGGATGTAGCACAGGTAGAGGTGGAATTGAGCAGCCAACTGATCCATATTGGATTTCTGGTTCATCTTGAACTCAATTAGCAGTTTTGTAATGGTTTCTAGACTTCCAAGGCATCTCAAGATTTTGTTCAGCACTTTCGTGTGTTCCTTGTTATTCTCCCGTCTGGCATCCTCCCGCTCCGAGATCACTTTGCCAATCAACATCTTTTTTTTCCATGCCATATCCACCATTTTGTGGTAGAGGGTTTCCCTGGGCTGTGTGGCTCCTGGGTCAATTACCCAGTCTGCTTCCTGAGCCATAGCATCCCATGTTTTTCCCTGACAATTTTCGTTGATTTCCTTTTCCAGCTGGGTAATGGTTGCCTTTCCTTTCGGTGAAACTAGAGTATGAAAGGTGCCCTCCGCGTCTTTGGTCGCCTGCTCCATCCTTGAAACCCACCGAGGATTGTTCAGAGTTCCCTTCCCCTGGGGATTACTTTTGTTGTGCATTCACTTCATTCGCACCATCCTGTCTAGCCTATGGTTGCTCCTTTGTTGAGTTCTCAACCTGTTCCTATCTACTCGGGGGTTCCTCCTTTCCCTGCCCTTGTGTCTTTTGGTAGCCTCTACAGTTGCGCTCTTCTGTTTTCCTCTCTTCATTTTGTTTATTCTCTTATTGAACTTTTCCTACTGCAGGATCGTACTTCCAATCATGGTCTCCCATAGAGGTGAAACTTCATGTCCTTTTTCCCCGTCACGGTACGTATGATCATGATGAATCGGTCGTTATCCATGTATGGGCCCTTGCCCCTGCTCACTTGATATCTTACTAGGAAAATCCTCGTACCTGGTCCTTAGCATGGTGGATCGATACTGGTCTATGTCGATCCCTCTTTCCTTACGTCATTAGCTTCCTATTGTTTTTTGTCGGTACTTTCCCACAGGTGTTCCCCACAAATCTTACTATTGACACGACCTTGTTTTTGTACCCTCGCCTGTTGTATAATTTGATCTAGCATTGTGATTGGTAGTCGAGTGTTGGGTAGTCATATCTTGCCTAGGTCCTTCAAGTCTTCTGTTGGGCCTTTTGCTACCCTCCTCGATGTGACCTTCCTTGCTTAAGTTGCTATCACGATATTTTGTCTCTAGTTGGGTGCAGTCCATTCTAAATTGTCCTTTCAAGATGTTGATCCAAGTAGTATCCAGTTCTGGTCCTCCCTTTCTAACCCCCTCGTTGGAAATTCTATCCGCTAGGCCATTTGTTGACTTGCGTACCCAGCGCAACTCAACGGTGTTAATTGTTTGTAGATGCTCCTGGATTTTTTGTAGGGAGTGTGCCAAGCGCCAATGTTTCTGAAACTTGCCCACTCTGGTGTCATTTTGGAGTCTCTTCACTGTGTTGATGACCAGGGTGGATTCACCTGCCACAATAGTGTTGGTCATCCTTTCTCGACTTATAATTTTGAGACCGAGATCCAGGGCTCCAAATTCCACTGTGTTGTTGGCTGAGTTTCCCAAGATCCCAGCATACAACCAGATTATGTTAACCCTGCTATCTCTGATCACCCCTCCCATTCCTGTCATTCCTGGGTTTCCTTTTTCCGCCCCGTCAAAATTTAACTTGGGGAACCCTGCCGGATAAGGTGGTCAGTTGCACTCTCCTAATTGGAGTTTCGGTGGCCGCCCTACCTATGTGTTGTTGTGCTCATCTTTTAGGTGAAAATTTTCCAAGATTTGGGAGTCCTAGCCCATGAGTTGTGATTTTCCAGTCTGGTAGTTGTGGCTCTACACCGTTTCTTAGATTTGTGAGATTATCGCTTTCTTGAGTTTCCCTTCTGAAAGGCCTTCATTCCTGAAGATGTGTTGATTCCTTTCTTTCCATATTGCCCATATGATCATCCCTGGAATGAGATTCCCATAGAGTTTGACCATTTCAGTTTCGTTGTAACTCTCATTCCAGTTATTGATGGTTGCACTGATGTTACCTCAGATCCTATTGGATTGGCAGAAGATGCCTATCGTCGAGTCCCATATCTCTGTTGTGTAATTACATTCGTCAAGGAGGTGATTCATTGTTTCTTCTTTAGATTGACAGAGGTGGCATCATGATGGGCCTATGAAACCTCTTTTCTGTAGGTTTTACCAGGTTATAATGTGGTTGTGAATTAATAGCCATTTGAACATTTTGATTTTTGGCCACTCGGGGTTGCCCCAGATCTTTCCCCAGTGTTGCGTCAGGTCTTCTTGGTCCTAGTCCGCGATGTAAGTCTGAGATTATTTTAAGTTGAATTCCCCTCCATTTTTCCTACCCCATCTTAGTTGGTCCTCTTCTTCTGAGACTACAATTTTCCTTTTCCCCAATTCCTGCTTCACCTCTTTTGTTATTGTTGTGATCTGATCTTTGCTTTGTGGATTGATTTTGTCCTAGATCCTCCATTTGTTGCGGTCATTTTCTTGTTTCCAGTAGTGATGGATTTTGATTTTTCCTTGCGCGGTCATCTCCTATTGGAGTTCCTCAATGTCTAGATTTTCCATTATGGGTTCATGTTGCCATGCGTCCTCCCAGAATCTGGGGATTTTACCATTCCTCACTTTGCAAAAACTGTGTTTCTAGATCCAGGCTAGTTTCCAGATGGTTGATCCTTTTCTTGTGCCCATAAAACGAATTTGATCCTAGTCATTGATGTCTGAGGCATACTTGGCCTTCTAGAGGGTTTCCCACGGTGTTGAATTTTCTTTGACTCATCTCCACCAAATTTTCGCCCCATAAGCTTCGTTCGTTACTTGTGGGTCTTGTAACCCCAGGCCTCCTTTGAATTTTGGTTTGCAAACCTTCTCCCAAGCCACAAGGGCCCATTTTTTCTTGCTTTCCACTCCTTTCCATAGGAAGTCCCTTTGGATGGCTCTTATTTTTGGAGTATTCCTTTGGGAGCGGGAAACACTGACATCATGTAGGTCGAAATTGCTTGCATAACTGCTTTGGTCAGGTTAAGTCTCCCCACTAGGTTGAGGGCTCTGTAAGTCCAGGTTTTCACCCTCTCTTGTAGCTTGTTGATCACTCCTTCCCATGTTTCTATTTTGCATGCTATGTCCGTCAGGGGGATTCCCAAAGATTTCATTGGGAGAGTTTTGCATTCAAACCCCAAAATATTTTCCAGGTTCCTTTGAATTGTTGGGTTGGTATTGAAGAAATATATCATGGATTTGGATTGATTTCGAGTGATTTGGTATTGATTTGGAGTGAGAAATATATTCGTTCAAACCCCAAAATCTTATAATATTCTTTTAGATTCTTTTGCTTCCTTTATCGTGGGTGTTCCATGGAGTAGGGTGTCATCAACGAACTGTTGTTGCGTGGAGGTAGGGAAGTTTTCAAAAGGTTTAATGCCTGCTATTTCTCCTATTGCAGTTGCGCTTTTTATGCTTCTACTGAGTCCTTCCATCATCAGAATGAACAGGAAAGGTTATAGCGGGTCTCCTTGTCTGATGCCTTATGAAGGCTAGAAGAGTTTGGTTGGGGCTCCATTGAGTAAAAGAGAATAAATTGTCGTTGAAACTAGGCTGACAATTCAATTGATCCAGTGTTGCACAAAGCCAAAAGCTTCCAGAGTCTTGACCATATATTGCCAGTTAATTTTATCATAATCCTTTTCTAGGTCAAGTTGGATTATCATCCCCCCTCTCCTCTAGGTTTTCATCATGTGTATCATCTCATGGGCATGGATGATGTTGTCCAAAAAATTTCACCCTTCTATAAAAGCCGCCTGTTCCTGGGTAATCAGTGAGGGTAGGAGGGGTTTCAGTCTATTGGCTATGACTTTGGAGATTATCTTGTAAACCAAATTTCATAATTCTATGGGTTTGTAGTGGTGTGGGGTCCTGGATTCATTTTCTTTGGGGATTAAAGTAATCATTGTGGCATTTAGTGCTTTCAAAATGGAGGCTGAGCATCTGGAGTCTTCCACCGCCCCACAGACGTCATGTTTGACCACTTCCCAGCATAATTTGAAGAATTCCACTGTGAAACCATTTGGACCTGGGGCCTTTCCATTGGGCATCTCTTGGACCACTTGGTCAATTTCATCCTTAGCGATGGGTTTGATTAGGTTAATATTTTGTTCCTCAGTAACTAGCCTAGGGATGTGCTAAGTTATCCTTTGTATGGCCTCCGTTCGGTCTTGGTTGGGTTCTTGGGCTATCCCATGGAAATGGTTTACCAGTATATTTTCAATATCCTTGTGGGACTCTCTCTCGATCCCATCCTGGTCCCAAATTTTTAGGATTTTGTTGTGGGTTCTACTAGAAATGGTGGTTCTATGAAAAAACCTTGTATTCCACTCGCCTTCCTTTAGCCACCTGATTCTAGACTTTTGGTGCCATGGAGTCTCTTCCTGCTGGCATCTTGCTTCCCATTCCTGGGTCAGTTGGAGCTCTTCCTTTTTTCGATCCTCTGTATATCCCACATCTATGCATATTTCCTAAAGGTTCCTCATTCTGTCTTCAATAATTCTTTTTTCTTGGTTTATATTTCCAAAGATTTCCTTGTTCCACTCCTTGAGTTTATGTTTGATGTACCTAAGTTTCTTATAGAGTTTGAACATCCTTGTCCCTTGTTCAGGTTGTGTCTCCTGCCACCATTGGTTGATGTTATCCTTGAAGGTGGGATGTTCAATCCAAAGTTTCTCAAATCTGAACGATCTATTTTTTGGTGTGGTTTGGAAGTTTGCTTCCAGTTGGACTGGCTAGTGGTCTGAACCCCCCTAGGGAAGGATATTGTAGTCTAAAGTTAAACCATGTAGAATGATGGACTCCGACACCAGGAATCTGTCTAGCCTCGTCACTATTTGATGTTGATTTATTCGTTTGTTGTTCCATGTGAACTGGCCATTACTGGTTTTGATGTCCACCATCTCCACTGTGGAAGATTAAATGCCATTACTATGCCTCATTTTTTCTCTGCAATTGTTGTGATGATGTTGAAGTCCCGGGTCAGGATCCAGTGGAGGTTGTTGGAATGAGATTTTAGGTTTTCTAGATATAGTAGCATTCTTCTCTTCTCTTCCAACATCTGGGGACCATACACATTAGTGCATAGAATCACCTCTGTGTTACCTATGATTTTCGTGTTAACCGAAAGTGTGTATCTGGTGGCTTCGACTGCTAGTAGATTAATCACTTGTGGGTTCCACAAAGTGAGAATACCTCCTGCCATCTATTGTCCTTCAACAATCAATGTCTTGTACTTGCTCCATTGTTTTTTGCTGATTGTTTCCATTCTATCTATAGTACATTTTGTCTCTTGGATGAAACATAGGTCCGGTTGTTCCTTCCCCAGTCTATTTTTAAGGATTATTTGCTTTCGTGGGCTATTTAGGCCTCTAATATTCCATGTTATAATCTTCATTTAAATATGTGGGGGGGATTTGGAAAAGAGCTTCTTGATCTTACTTGAATTTATCAGTAGAGCTCCTAGTTCTTGTAGGGTTGTGCTATTTGATTTCCTGCCTTTCTTCCTTCTCGTCTGCTTGGGTGAGAGTTGTGGTTGTCCCTCGCCTACTTTGATTCCTAGGTGTCCTATCTCTCTGTGCGTGCGCTTGATCCCTCTTGATTTTTCTTCCTCCCTTAGGAGGAATAGCTATTGGATACGGTCTAATTGCTCTGCTGGTACATTGTCTACGCCCTACCTTTTCCATTGCTCTAGTATGTTCGAGAGATCTATTCCTTCCCTTTCCACAATATCTCTGAGGTCAATATCTTCCGTACCTACCTCGCCTGGTGTCATTTCCACGTCTTTGTCTGCCTCCTGCATGGTTTTGTTAGCATCTTTGTTTTCTTCATCCATAGGAGTTGTGCTACCCCCCTGCTCTATCTTATTGCTTGGATTGTTTGTGTTCTCATTTGTGGCTTGGTTCTTATCTTCTTTATCTTTTTCCTTTTCCTTCCCTCTTTCTTCCCCTTTGTTGGTTTTGTCACGACCTTCTGTTCTAGTCTTGGCTTCCAGATTGCTTCCCATTGGGGTTTTACTTGGTTTCTTGTTTTCTCTATTTCTATGGTTCAGCTTGATAAACCCATCCTCATCCTGCTGTATTTTGGTGTTTTCCGCTTCTTGTTTTTTTATTGAGAGGGCATTCTCTAAATAGGTGTCCATATTCATGGCATATTCTGAATCTGAATGGGATATGCTTGTAGTCGATACTTTGTATCCATTCCTCATCCCTGAATTCTAGTCTTATGTCTTCTGGGAGTGCCCACGAAACGTCCATCTCTATGCAGATCCTTGCATAGGAGGTATATCTCCCTTTTAGGGTTGCTTCCAATGTGTTCACATATTTTCCAAGTTTGTTCCCGATTTCTTTAAAGGTGGAGGGTAGCCAGTAGTCTAGCGACAGAGAGTAAAGCCGCAACCAGAAGGGTACATTCTTGAAGGTTTCTTTCTATGGGGAGAATTTTTCTTTCCATGGTCGCATTTACAGTCCTACTGAGGTGTGGAATTATGGCCCCCCCTGAAATAATTTGTCCCTGTCCTCCAAGTTCATGAATAATGATGTGAAGAAGCCTTTCGAACCCAGGTGAAGTTCCACTTCCCTGCTTGGCTTCCAATGATATTTTATCCAATTGTGCAACGTTCTTTCTGTGGGCCACTAACCCATGAACTTACAAATTAGTGTATGCGTCTTCATCTGGTCCTGAAAGAGTTTCGTTTGTGGGTCTTCCAGTATCACCTTGGGTATCAATGTTCTTTTAGGTTTACACGTGTTGCGCCCTTCTACCCCATTGGGGTTCTCTGGTTCTTGTGCTTCATTCTGGGTTTCTCTGGCTTCTTCCCCCATGCGGTCCCTTTTTTTCGGGTTGCTTTCCTACTTATTTTTTGGTCCTGAACCTGAGGTTCTCGTCACTGGGTCCTTGAAATCTCTGCCTCATGGGCCTTTCCCCCTGTCCACCACTACCTCCTTGTATGAGGGGGTTCCATTACTGCCCCCTTTGGTAACCATGTTGTGCTCTGCTGTGCCTGCGACCGTCAAACCCTAGCTTGCTTGGAAGCAACAATGAAAACAATCATATATTTGGATATCAATGCAAGCTGCAATTATATTTTTTTGAAATAATTGTCTATGAAAATCAAACATTTTTTTTTAATGTAATGGACATAGTGTTTCAATTGAAACACAAGGGATTATCGATAAGTGTCCCGTTTTGTATGAAAAATATCCTTTTATTCATACAATAAAATATGTTTTAACTTATTCTATTGCGTTGTCCAATGTCGCTATGAAATGTTGCATCGTTGATTAAATATATGGATGACTAAATATTATAATGAAGAGATGCAAAATCTGATGATATAACAAATTAATCCAAACTTGATATCCAAATTCACTAATCAAAATATAAGATATATGTAATTTTTTTGATAAATAATGGAATTAAAAAATAACAATAATTGCACTATCACAAGTCGATGTTTCTCAGTGTATTTTAATTATTAATCTCATCGGCACGTTTAATATTAAAACTCACTGGTGCGTTTCATATGAAATTCGCACCAGTGCTTTTATGTAATCAATTAGAACTAGTTTCAATATTAATTTAATACCACAAAATTATATTAAAAATTTGGCCATCGATGTGTTAATATTATACAAAGCACCGATGTGTATGTATTATTGATATGCATTGACACTATTATGTTATTGATAAGCATCGCGGCTTGTTTGTTACTACAAAGCACTGGTGCTTTTGATTTATAATGCACCAGGGCATTTTTCCCTGTAATGCATCGATGCATATTATTTTATGCAACATCAGTGCCTTCTTATTAATAACGCACCAATGTATTCAATGCAGAAAGCCTCGTTGCTTAATTATTTTTAACTCTCTCGGTGCGTTTTGATGTTAAAGCCTCGATGCTTATAAGATAAATGCCCCGATGCTTAAATATTTAACTGCCCTAGTTATTTCATATTTTACTGCCATGGTGTTTGACGTTAAGTGTACAACACCAGTGTTGTAGGTGTATGTACACACCAATGTTTGTCCCTTATACAAACACATTGATTTGTAAACATTCGCTAACACCTCCACCCGCCCATATTTTTTTAGTTATAATCAACTTCCGTTATATTATCTGCAAAAACATCTGTTATCGATAACATATGTTGTAGCGAAGGATTTTTTGAAATTTTTTGCCAATTTTGTAACACTAGAAACCTCCGTTATAACCTCCGCTAAAAGGTCTTTTCCTTGTAGTGATACATTGTCGAGCTCATCTTTTTAATTTCTCTTTCCATCAAGCACTTAGGAATAGGGACCTTCCCTAATGTCATATTAATTTTCATTTAACTCAGTGTTATGGCCAAGGGGCTGACTCACCTCCAACGCATACCATAGATATTTGTTGCCATGTGATGGCATTTGGGTTTCGGTGTGTTGGATCTCGAGTAGCAGGTTCATAACAATCTCCTCATTTACTTCATTTGTTGATGTGTCAACTCTTTGGTGATATCTCGAGAAAGTACTAGCCTCAGATATTTAATCTTGCCCCTATGCAATCCAGTTGGTCATCATGAATCTTCGTTCTTTGTGACATCCTCGGTAAAAATACCTTCTTCCTTCTCTCAGTTCTGCTGCTACTGTGTTCTCACACCTGTGGTGAGCCTGCCAACCTGGGTGGGATTTAATTCCCTCTGCTTCCCCCATCCTTTTGGTCTCGAGGCCCGAAACATCATCTTCTCTTGTCCCTGACACCCCATACAGGTGAGTCCAATCATTACTGGTCAAGACTTGACAGGTGGTTGCCACTTGTTAGTGGGTGTAGGGTCCCATGCCTCCTCCCATCTATAGCTTTGGAGATTTATGAATTTTTTTATATTTAATGTTATCTTAATATATATTTATTATATAAAATTATATAAATCATTTTTTAATATAAATAATTA
>JASDQU010713309.1:0-11749 GCA_032191745.1 Picea mariana
TAGTAAGATTCAAATATGATTCGCTACAGGAAAAATATGTAACGAGAAAATCCAATATGGCTCCATTACAAGAAATATGCATTTTGTTCCATATTTTAGAAGAAAAAACTAAATTCACTGAAAATTTTGTAATGTAGTTTATTATTATAGGTTTTTGTGTTTGTTGGTTCAAATTTTTTGAGGTTTGTGGGCTTTTTTAGGGGGGCTTACAAGTGGACTGTTACCAAAGACAATAAAATTAGGTTGACCATATCTGTACTGAACCCAAAATTTGCCGAATTTCGTGCTGCTGCGGAAATTCCTTGCAGCGCATGAATCACTTTTTCACTTTTTCCTTGTACATTCTACATTATGATTTAACAATTTTTACAATATGATCAAGTGTGCATGGATCACTTTGCTGCATTGATTTAGTATACATTCTACAATATGATTTAACAATTTTCATTGTTGTTGAGGTGAATATGAAGAGAAATTACAATATTAAGAACTACATTTTTTGTAATGTCATCCAGTGATGTAGTCCACAGATTTTGTGTTTGATTGGCAACCGCATGTTGTGGAATTCAAGAAAAATATTCCATTGTAATAATGACAAAAAATAGTTAAAACAAAACTTAATGGAAAATGATTTTTTTGAAAATATTTTGTGTGCTTGAAAAATGGTGAAATGTTTATTGAAAATGTAATGTAGCATGTTTTATAAGAAGAAAAATGTTGAAACGTCTATTGAAAATGTAATGTAGCATGTCTTATAAGAAGAAAATAAAATATTGAGAAATTTACATATGCTTGTCAAACATTTTTGATGGGAGAAATAAGTTGTTTTTCAAATAATTAAAAAAAATATTTTATTGTAATAATGACAAAAATAATTTGAAAATAATTTAATGAAAAATAATTTTTTTTTTTTTTTAAATATTTAGTGTGATTGAAAAATGGTGAAAAATAAAGAGTTTACATTAACACCACAAACACATACATAAATAAATTTAAAATCTTTTTTATTTATTAAAAATGCATTTTACATTTTATATAGAATTTCAATATTAAAAACTGATGAGCTATCCAAATGCAATCTACTAAACAAAAGATAAGCTATCTAAATTTAACATTAACACATGATTAATGTTTAAAATTATTTAAAATTGAAAATTGAATACACAAGGAAACGAAATATGTTAAGTGATTAGATGTCATCACTATCCACATTTTAGATATTTTAGACAATAAGGACATATAAAAGTTGTCAAATGCATGCATGGAAATAGTTGATATCAATCACATGGTAATAATTTTTTATTTTTGTTCACAAATAATATCTCAAGTAAAAAAAAATCCAAATCCTTTCATTTTATTAAATAATTTCACATTTGTTTTATAAAAAAATAAATATATAATATCAATGGATTACTAAAATTAGTAAATAGAACAACAAACCACATTTGGTACTATGGTAAAGGAATACAAATAAATATATAATATCAATGGATTGCTAAAATTAGTGAATAAAACAACAAACCACATTTTGTACTCTGAGAAGAGAATACCTTTAGTATCCCCAACTTAAATAAATCCAAAATAAAAAAATATAAATAAAAATAAAAAAATATTTTCTTCACTACCATAAAGAAAATATATCTATAAAGTGAAAACATATCATTAGTAACAACTAATATTAGTATAGGAGTATGACACTCCTTTCTTGAGAATTATGTAAATAACTATTTTTATTATGATAGCTCAAAATTTGGAAACCAAAAGGAAATAATAGTTCCTAAAGTTTTTATTGGAAAATTAAAATGTTTAGAGTTATGAAATTAAAATGTAACAAAACTAAAAACTTGGTAATTCATAATTCATATGAAATATCTAAAAGGTTCATAATTTTATTTTTTTTAAGTAAGAAGTATGATATATTAAAACCCTTCCAGAGCCAAAATGGAGTTCCAAAATACAGATATAGTCATGCTGTAATTACTGGACTGCCCCAACAGAGGGGAAACCAGTCCAGTCAGCAGAGTAGTTAGCATAAGTACTATGATAAACTAAGAAGAGAAAAGTCTTAGACAACCTGGACACAGTTGAAACTAAAAACATCTAACACGATCTCAAATAACAAAAGGCCTAAACATCTAGCACATAACCTGGCCAGGTGGCGTGGAAGTCCTCGGTCCACGGTTCCTCTTCGACATATGTCACCTAGTCCGCCCATTGCACCTTGACTTTCTCTTTGCGCTCGGTTTCGTTTTCACCTGTCGTGGTATCCTGCAATGGTCTCTTTGCTGAGTTCATCTCCACTGCCATGGTCTCATGCCCGTCCTGTTCCAGCCCATACTCTGATGAGCGTTGCATCGTGACGTTTCCTCCATCGGTAGTTGTACAGGGTTCCTTCGCTGAAGTCGCTCCTGTCGGGTCCGAATGAAAAGCCTCGTGCATGGAGGAGAGAAGTTGAAGAAGGACCGCCACCTTTTCATCTGTGGTTTGCAAGCAAAATTGAAGGTCCTCCATCCCCTGGCGGAGTTCAAAGACTAAGCCGTAAAGGATGGCTAAGCTGTCTTTAAGTTGCTCACCATTGAAGGAGTCAGAGGATGGGTGCCCATTGTTACCAGGCTTATGCAGAGGACGAGGCTCGCCTCCTAAGTTCCTTAGAGAGTCCACAACTGGTATAGGGGTCGGCTCAGCCACATGTGGGGCGAGAAGGAGACGCGAGGAGGAGCACTGCGTCCGGGGGATGATTGCTAGATAGTTGAATTGCGTAGCCAGCGGAACGGGAGGGGGAGTAATGTAAGGCTCGGGCTGGAGGGGAGGGGAGGAGCAGATGGAGGGTGAATCGGGAGGCGAGACCAAAGGCCGACGAGGTCTCCAGGGAGAACCCCTCCGCGACCTCTCCCTTGGCCGCGGCATAAGGTGATTCTTGTAGCTGGCCGCAGAGACAAGGTTCACCAGGCAGAGGCAGAAGCCTGGGGGCGATTACGAGATGCAGAGAGCCAGAAAATTCTAGCAGGAGCAGGCCATGACAGCGAAGGGAGGAGCCCTTCAGACCGCAAGCAGAGACGAGGGACTCATACCAGTAGCCAAGCCATGTGAAGACGCGTATTAGGAGAGGAGGACTGCATTAAATCCCTTTCACGTCGTATTGAGAGCTAGTTAATGCTGGAGGAGGGTGGCGACCGGTGGCACGAGCCCGTCACATGGCTCCATGCCCCGGTGGCTGGTGCCTGCCTCCGTTGAGTGCCATGTGTGCCTCACTAACACCCCATCCGGGGGGACATCCATCGTTCCAGCTTTGTGGATACACTGCTAGAGAATAGGGTGATCAGGTTCCAGGGTTGAGTGGCAAAGGAGTTCCGGCCCACTTCAATTGGTGCCCATATTAGCTAGTCCATCTGTAACTTGATTCGCCTTCCTCCTGACGTGGGCGGGAATGACAGCCAGATTTGGTCAGAGTGAATCGGAAATGATCTGTAGCCCATGTAAGAGTCTCCAGCTAGGCGATATTCTTTCCGGGTTGGCTCCATTTAAAATTCTCCGCAGCAAGTTGATGATGATTTGAGAATCCCCCTCAACGATTAACTTGGTGAAATCATTTTTTATGGCTAATTGCAGTCCCTTGATAAGACCCCAGAGTTCTACTGCATTGTTCGTGGAAGGACCAATGGAGCCTGCACTTATGAGAAGGATGTGCCCATGATGGTTGCAGAAGACTATTCTGAAGCCTGCAGCTCCTGGATTGCCTTTAGAGGCCCCGTCAAAATTGAGCTTGATGAAATCCTCAAGGGGGGGAGACCAAAAGTAAGGGTTGCTAGAAGAAGGGGTTAGGGGGGAGGAGGGGGGAGCCTGAAGGGAAGGGAGTGGAGTCCAATTCCGAAGGATGGGGAGTTCGGAGGGGGTGCTGGTCAAGTTTGCGTCGGACAAAATCTGAAGGGGGAGAGTTTCCAAGATGTTGCGATGGCATTGATGCCAGCACTGTTGCCACGGGAGGGATAGACCTCTGAAGAGTCTTCTGTTCCTTTCTTTCCAGGTTTGCCAAAGGATAAAGCCTGGTAGAAGTTGCCAAATACGATTGAGAAGGGGGGAGTGGGAAGCCTGGTCTCTCCAGTTCGTAATGGTTTCGACGATGCTGTCTCTGTGGTGTTCCAAGGTGCGCATGATGAGAGCTACTTGATCCCAGATTTGAGCAGTGTAATGGTAAGAATTGAGGAGATGGTTCATGGTTTCCTCTGCCTCTCCACAAAGTATGCATATAGAGGGACCAACAAAGCCTCTTTTTGAGAGGTTGTCCCAGGTTAGGATGCTTGAATGGGTAACAAGCCAGAGGAAGAGGGTGATTTTTGGCCAGTGTTTAAGACTCCATAGTTTGTGCCAAAATTTCGTATTAGGAAGGGGGTCTAATTGAGATTTGAGCTGGTACGCTTCCCGCATGGTGAAGGTGCCCTGTGGCCTGTATCCCCACCGCAGGATATCCTCTCCTGCAATTTTGGGAATTTTCTGTTTGGCCAGCTCTTCTTGCCAAGGTGCCAAATCCACATGCGCCTCCAGGTTAATGCGTTCTCTGTCCAAGTGCCAACGGCGCCAGGTGTCTTCCGGGGGATTGTCCTGCCAATAGTCAGCTACTCTTGTCAGGCCTGCCCTAATAGCTTGAGTGCAGATGTTGGAAGCCCATTCCTCATTGCCCAGAACTGGCCATTGTTGCCAGGAGTCTTGCCAGAAAAGAGCAGCCTCTCCATTTCTGATTTCCCAGAAGGCATGCCGAGTCACCGGCTGTATGTTCTACTTGGCTGCTGTCCAAATTAAGGAGCCTGGGTTATCCCCATTCCAACGAATTAGGTTCTTCTCTGCCAAATTTGGAGCGTATTTCTGCCTCCAGAGTCTGGCCCAGAGATCCTTAGGGATTTTTAACCATCGCCACCAAATTTTGGCGCTTAGAACCTTATTCATTATGAAGGGATCACGTAATGCCAAGCCTCCTTGCTCCTTGGGCCGACAGATTTTGTCCCAGCTGACCAGCGCTATTTTCTTCCTTGTGTTGAGGCCTTGCCAAATGAAGTTTCTTTGTAAGCTTTTAATAGTTGTGAGGACGAATTTTGGGGCAGCCAACGCAGAAAAGGAATAAATCGGAAGGGCCTAGAGAACAGCCTGGAGAAGAGTAAGACGACTGGGAAGGTTTAGAGCTCTGCAGGTCCAAGAGGAAAGCCTTTTGGAAAAGGAGGATAAGAGAAGTTCCCAGGAGGAATTCTGGAGGGCATTGTCAATCAAGGGGATGCCAAGGTATTTGGACGGAAGGGAGCTTCTGTTGAAACCTAGGATGCTAGAGATATGGCGCTGGATCGGAGGGGGCGTGTTGAAGAAAAAGATTTGGGATTTATCCTTGTTGCAGTCCAGACCTGAGGCGTCTGAGAAGGTTTGGAGGATCTCCAGGAGAGAGTTAGCTTCCCGGACCGTAGGGCTGCCCATCAGGAGGGTGTCGTCAACAAATTGGCTATGCGAGATAGGAGGGGAGATGTCGTGCAAGGGAAGACCTGTTAGAAGGTTGTTTTCAATTGCTACATGGATGGAACGGCTAAGACCTTCGGCCAGGATGATGAAAAGGAAGGGGGATAGGGGATCTCCCTGTCTGATCCCTCTAGAGGGGGAGAAGGGCCGCGAGGGAACACCATTAATGAGAAGAGAGAAGAACGCCGATGAGGTTAGATTCATAATCCAGGTTACCCGGCTCTGATCAAAACCAAAAGCTAGAAGCATTGCTCGCATATATTCCCAACTGATCTTATCAAAGGCTTTAGAGAGGTCTAATTTGAGGAGCATACCTGGTGTTTTGGTCTTCTGCAGAGAGTGGATCACTTCATGGGCTAGGATGACGCTGTCCAGGATTTGTCTGCCCTCAACATAGCCTGATTGCTCCGGGGATATGATTGCCGGTAAGATGGGTTTGAGTCTCCTGGCTATCACTTTTGTAAGGAGTTTGTAGATGACATTGCACAGAGCTATAGGCCTGAACTGCTTGGGGTGATGTGCCTGCCCTTCTTTGGGAACTAAGGTGAGGAAAGTAGCATTGAGAGCCTGGAGGACCTGTCCGGTGGCTCTAGAGTCCTCCAGAATTTCCCAAACTTATGTCCTGATCATCGGCCAGCAATGGTGGAAAAAATCGCTGGTGAAACCGTTGGGACCAGGAGCCTTGCATTTAGGGGTGTCCTGAAGCGCTTGGTCCACTTCCTCGATTGTGAAGGGTCGGAGAAGAGTTGCGTTTTGCTCCAGGGTAACGAGGGAGGGCACATGCCCCGTTACCTTATTGATGGCCTCATGTCTGTCCGAGAGGGGTTCTGTAAGGAGATTTTGAAAATAGCCTATCAAAGTGGTTTCCATGTCACCATGGGAGTGAATGGTGTCCCCGTCATCGGAGACGAGATGCGTGATCTTATTGGAGTGCCGTCTTTGGATAATAGTTCTGTGAAAGAATTTGGTATTGCGTTCCCCTTCCTTGAGCCATTGGATACACGATTTCTGTTTCCATAAGATCTCTTCTTGTCTTTTCCTGGCTTCAAGTTGTTGATTTACTTTTATTTCTTGGGCTTTTAGCTCATTTTTTAACCCCTGCAGTCTGATCAGATGTTGAATCTCACCCATTTGTTCCGCCAACTGTTTTGGGAGTTGAAGATATTGCCAAAGGTATGCTTGTTCCAAAATTTGAGAGTTTTCTTGAGATTCTTTAACTTTCGCTGAAATCTGTACATTTTGGATCCACAAGGGACCTTTGCTTCCCTCCACCAATCCTAGATATTAGCTCGGAAATCAGGGTGGTCAAGCCATAACTGTTCAAACCGAAAGGGTTTCTTACTAGGAGTGGCTGGGACATCCATCCATAACTGTAAAGGCCAATGATCTGACCCAGAGAAATTCAAGATAGTAGATTCCATTGCCGTATCGTTTATCATAAGCGATTCAGAGATGAGGAATCGATCCAGTTTACAGGGGATTTGGTGTATTCCAGTCCTTCTGTTTGTCCAAGTGTGAATGCCATTGTTGGCCTCCATATCTATAAGGTGAAGATCGTCTATGAGGCTATTGAAATCGCTGGAGTCCCGATCCAGTCGCCTTGATCCTCCTTTTTTTTCCTTCAGGCTGCGAATGATGTTGAAATCTCCACCAACGGTCCAGCTGTTATACTGTGTTAGACTAGAAACATAACTCAGGCTCATGAGGAAGGCCTGCTTATCCCTTGGGCTGGCCGGGCCATAGACATTGGTCAGGTGTCCGGGCTTGTTTGAGCCTATGAGCCTATAATCTGTTGTGATGGACCATTTAGTGGTGAGGAAATTTTCCAGCAGCACGACGTTGATGTTCCACAGAATAGCCAATCCGCCAGCTGTGCATGTGGCATCTATTGAGACCGCTGCCCCTTGCTTCCAACAGTAGGGAAGTAGCCTATTAATGTCTTCTGAGGTGCACTTTGTTTCCTGTAAAAGTACTATGTCTGGTTTTTCCGCTAGGATCAGATCTCGTAGCATTTTTTGCTTGCTACGTCCATTGAGGCCTCTGATATTCCATGAGATGATCTTCATAATGACGGGGGGGGGTGGGGAGAGGAGGGAATCTGTCCGAGATCAAGGGGATTTGTCCCGAGTTTACCATAAAGTTTCCTATTTCTTGTATGAGTTTGTTGGTGGATTTTCTCCCCCTTTTCTTTTCGTCTTTATGGGTTTTATTTGGGTTTTTTGACTGATTGTCCTAGATTCCTAGGGCTTTGCTAGCTCGAGCTGAGGACCCAGTTGAGGAGTTGAGAAAGACCTTGTGCACCTTCCGTAGTTGATCTCTGGGAATAGTGTAGAGTTTTTGCTGCCTGTAGGCGTGCTCGAGGTGCTCCAGATCCACCCCGGCTAGGTCTTGCTCCTCTAGCTCCATATCCACCTCCCTGTCCTCTGTCTCCTGCAAGTCTTGCGGATCCTGAGCAATGTTTAGGGGAGGGAGATCAGACTCCTTACCCTGGGGGGGCCGTTTAGTTCCTTGGCATGTGGACTGAGGTACATTGTCTGGAGGAGGTACATTTGGGTCTGCAGGGGTTGTGGGGTTTTCTGGTTGGTCTTGTAAGATTGCAAACTTATTGCTAGTTGAGGGATCTTTACTTACCTGGGCTAGTTGTTTCCTTCCTCCTTGTCATTTTTTCCCCGCCGGTTGTACAAAGTCGTCCTTGTCCTTGCTGCTTTCTGGGTTCCCTTCTTTGTGAGCCGTATTGAGAGGGCATTCTCTGAAGAGGTGACCATGTTCGTGGCATTTCCTGCATCGGAATGGGATGTGTTCGTAATCGATGGTCTGGGACCAGTCCTCTTCATGGTATTCCAGTGTGATGGATCCTGGGAGCGGCTTAGCTATGTTCAGGTACACATAGATTCGCACATAAGATGTATAGCGCCGCTGCTTGGTGGCTTCGGAGGACTTGACATAAATGCCAATGGTGTTGCCAATGCTAGCCAAGACCTCTTCCAGCCATAATTCCTGGGGCAGAGAGTATAATCTAATCCATACCGGCACGTGGGCAAAGTCTTCCTTCTCAGGGTTGAACTTCTCAGTCCAGAATCTTAAAAAAAGTCCTGCCGAGTTGTAGAAGTATTAGCCCCCGTCAAAGATGCGATTGCGATCCTCAAGGTTGTGGAGGATGATTGTGAAAAACCCCTTGGAGCCCAGTTGTAGTTCATAGTGACCTTTTGGTTTCCACCAGTATTATATCCATTTGATCAGATCTTGCTCAGAAGGCCAGAGCCCTAGAAATTTTCCCACCAGGGCACAGTCTCGCATGTATTGCTTCTGCTCTTCAATGCGTGGTGAGTTGATAATGTATTTTGGGGCCTGTGGTGCCCGTGGGATGCATTTACCCGACATCCATGGAGTTGACACAGTTGTAGGGACAGTCTCTTTATCTGGATCTATGTCCATCTCCCGGTCCTTGAAGGTTCCTTCCGCTAGAAGCTTTGCGCGCAAGTCTGGTGGCGGCTCAAAGGTCGGCCGTTTCGCCCCTTCTGTAGGATTTCCATTTGCTGTGATTTGGCTATAGGAGGCGCCCGTTGGCTCCCCCTCCCTGCAAGTCATGAGCCCCAGCGGGGCGGTAGTTGTGGTGTCACAGATCAAAGCTGCGTAGAAGCCCTAAACCCTCGTCGCAGAGCTTACCTTCGAAAATGCATATCGCCTTAAAAGGTCCATAATTATTCAATAATAATAATATAATTAAAAAAATAACTTAGTAACTCTCATGAAATCTTTAAAAAATCCATACTTCATACTTGTTCAGTGATAATAATATATAATTGAAAATAATGCATATGATAAGTAATAATAATATATAATTGAAAATAATGTAATAAGGTATTGAAAAATATGAGTAGGATTTTTGAAAAAAATAAGATTTTATTTTCCAAGAGTTTGCAACCAAAAAGTTTAAACGTAACAATGTTAGTGAATGGTAAACAAATGTTGTAATAACCAATGTTTATTACAATAGTCATTAAAACCTAAAAACTAGAATGAATGATGTTATTCAACATACTACCGATTAGATCTATTTGTTTTAATCTCCTATTAATGAACCAATGAAAAATGTTATTCAACATACTAATCTATTTGTTTTTTAATTCCCTATTAATGAATCGGAACTCTTTCCAAATGAATGTGTACAAGTGTATGCTAAAAAGTTTAGATAACTAAATTGATATCATATAAAAGGGAATAGGTCAAGTCAATAATTTTATGGAAATTTAAGTAAATTTATGGAAAAGTTATATAATATAAAACACATATTATGATATTAATATGTATTTTAATTAATTATTTATCTTATATAAATTTAAGTATGTAATATTTTTCTCTTTTATTTTATAAATATTTTTTGTGTGTGTGTTTATGATGATGATAATGATGATTGTTACCATCTTATTTATATATATATATATATATATATATATTGGATTATTTAGAGGGGTTGAATTGGTAATAACATAATTATAATCTTTTTAATTCAAATAATCAAGTGTTATATCAATGTAGAATTATTATCCAATAATGAACAATAAGAAATGAACAATCACAAACATACACAGTACACCAGTGTTTTACGTGGAAACTCAAATAGGGAGAAAACCACATAATACTTTATCTTATCTGTTGTTTTACGTGGAAACCCAAATAGAGAGAAAACCACGGAATTCTTTATCTTATATGTCTTGAAGAATTACATTCATTAGAAGCACCAACTTCCTTTGTTTTCCAGCTGCAACTGGAAGGAGACTTCAAACCTCTAGTTTCTCAGGCTACAACCTGAGGGAAGCTCCAACTCCCCAATTCTATGGCTACAACCCCCTATGTTCTCTGGCTACAATCGAAAGGTGGCTACAACCACCTATCCTTGCCCCGTCTAACCGCCCTGAAGTAGAAGTAGAATGATGGAACCACTGTCACACTATCATTATGAGATATACCGTTGTAAACATGTACCAATAAACCTGAACCATGCATCAACCTGTACCTCAACCTGTAATCAACCTATACCATAAACAAGTGCATCAACCATGCACCAACTTGTACCAAACAATCTGTAATCAACCTGTACCATAAACAATTGCAACCAACTATGTATCAAGTATGTACCAATCATGTGTCAAGTACTCATCAACTATGACTCATCAATATGTACCAACATTATCAACTATACACCTCATGTATGTGCCAACTCATCAACTACTTGTCTCAACTATGTACCCAACTTGTACTTCAACCAAAAGCCCTCATCAATTTCATCATCCAAATATGATTTGTAACTCTGTAATAGACCTGATGTATATGATCACATACCTACAAACCTTCCTTAGCTTTAATAACAAGAGACTAGCATTTTCATCAAACGTTTCTTTAGTCTCACAAGACTAGTTTTGGATTAGTCAACAACCCTAACTTGAAATAACCATAACTTTGTATCTGTTAGTGCTAGAAGTTTCTCCTATACTACTATATGGTCAAGCCTAGCACATCTTAGTTATTGCAATGGTTTTTGTAAATGAAAATTGGATTATGGTTTGGTTTGATGGATCAACGAGACTGAATGAGGAAGGAAGAGGGCAATAAACTAACTTTGTGTTTGTAGTTGTGTTTTTGTTATCGGTTTCATCTCCTCTTTACTTGAGAAAAGATCGCCATGGGCTCCAACATCCTCAAAGCTCCAAGAGATTCTACCTGAGACAATCTCCTTTGTGTGGGAATAACAATAACATCAGTATTGAATCTGTTTATTAATAATTATAGAGTATATATTATTATATGTTTAGTTGTTATTATTTTATGGCACGTGCATTGACCTTAGCTGACCTTCTCCATCTCGTTAAAGGCAAGTGTGACTGCCCGAGGCCCAGGAACCTGAAAACTGGAAATGGACACATTAACTAGTGTGCATGTGCATGAACGTATAGTGGCACTTAAAGGTACATGTATCAATCAATTCTTTCTTTGCATGACCCACTACACATGCCATAGAATGTTGTGCAGGTGCACGACCACCTATCTCTTAGCATGTCCCACAAGGTTTCCATGGAATCGTGGCCATGCCCGAGCAGGTCAAGGGTTCGAGCCAGTGTGATCTGAATGAGTACAAGCTTAGAGCTTTCATGGTTCTCAATCTTCTCTTTGATTTTCATGTAATAATTGTACTGGCAATTATTTTGGTTGTTTTCAGTCGCCATGGTTTTGGGCATTAGGCAGAACGATGGTT
>JASDQU010713310.1:27081-46193 GCA_032191745.1 Picea mariana
TATATTCAAGGCTCTCATGTATAAAAGAGAGTGCTCTCTCTTCATGAGAATTCAATAGGAGCTAGATTATGTAATTAGAATCAGAGTCATCATTAGGATTCAAAAGATAAAGGGATTCTTAGCTTTGATTCATGGTTTTGGTTTTCATGCTTTTATTATTTTGTTATGAAGATTGATTTGGTTATTGTAATCAAATATTGCTTCATTGGCGTGAGCTCACATATGTTGTTGTTTTATTTAACTCTTCACATGTTGTACTTTCTTTTCCTTCATGTAGTTCTCCATTTCTAGATTAATTCCTTCACGCAATTTCTCATTCCTAGATTAATTTCATTTATGCAACTAGATTAATTCAATTCCAAGTCATGTGTTAGATTAATGATTCTATTTCAGATGCGTGTTAGATTAATGATTCAATTTCAACTGTATCTTAAACATTAGATTAGATTAGTCCCAATTCAATATTGCATATACTTTGAATGTGCTTCATCGGTTTACGAACCCCAGGTTGACAAATTATATAGTTGGGACAGTACTACAACTCAATTAATACAACATTAGTTCGACCCAATATAATGACTATCATTCCCTTGTCACGATTGTTGTTCCTTTTTTTGTTCATTTGAATGGAACGATTGTTGTTCCTTTTGTTACGATTGATGTCCCTTTGTAGGGGTTGCATCTCTGGAGGACAGGTATTGAAAACAAAAAGTAAGAACCTACGTAGGCGACAAGTAAAATACTTGTGCCAGTGCCTACCTTTGGATGATGCATAGAGGTTATATTTTAAGACATCTTTAGAGCCCAAAACCATGTACAGGAGAACTGGAATTAATAGAAGAAATCTTTTTTTCCAAATCTATGTGTTTCTTATGGTTGTTGGAGCCACCTGTTAAGTGGTATGTTATAGGCTTGTTTGCATTCTCTATATTCATTTTCTTTCAATGCTATGTGTGTGTGCAGGCTCTAGAATTCTATGTTGGATGTTTGAATTTTGGATAAGGGGAGAATGAGTTTCAGTTGTTTCTCTTTCTGACAACTCCTGCAAAGAGTGCAGTGGAGGGTCAGCAAGGAGTGCGTCGACCAGGTTCTGGGTTTCATCTCAGAACTCTCAGAAAGTATACAATTGTGTCTTTACAGACATAAGTGCTAGCAAGGCACAGAGACGTGAAAGGTGTGCACAGGCTGGGTGAGGTCTTGGATTTTACAAACCCAATAGGAATTAAATACTGTTGTTGCAGAGATTTTAGAGTCGAAGGTCCAAAACAACCATAGGTTATTTGAAATTTGCTGCAAGGAGTGTGCCCAAAGACCCTTTTGAAAGCCTTGGACTTGCAAGCGAAAGATCATAAGGGATAGAGCCTTTGAAGTTTTCAAAGGCAGACAGAGGTCGAAATCTTCTTGTAGGAGTTCAGTTCAGGAGGGAGGACACCACGTCATTTGGAAAGAAGTCCTCATGGAGTTGAAAACGGGTGGTAGAATCCCTTCAAGGAGAAGTTTCATGGGTCATTGGACCTAATAGACCAGTGAAGGGATTAAGATTGAGTGACTTTTCAACACCCATAAGCTTAGGAGGAACCCATCACCTGGGAGCTGAGGATCAATGGGAGTCGTTGATCACATTTTATTCGAGCCGTCATATTTCCTTAGGGTTTCAGGGTTCATGGGTTTGGAAGGAAGACCAATTCCTGGGTCATTCCAAGTCCTGAGTCACGAGGTATAAGGTGGGAAATCTAGGCTGTTGGATCTTAGCAGCAGAAGAACCATTGGATCAACCCCCCGTGTCATATCGCGTATTAGGGTTTCGAAGTGTATAAAACTTTGTTGTGATCATAGAGGTTAAGAAATGTCGAACACCGAAGTCACGCATGATAGGTGGCACTGATGTAGTGTGAAGAAAAGGTGAAAGTGGGCAACCATTGGCGTGAAAATGTCCCTTGGGAGGAGTCAACACTCTATTGACTTATCGCGTTTTAGGGATTCGCAAGGGAAGAGCACGGGAGCTCAACACTCTGACTCGCGAAGTCACAAGTTGTGAAAGGAATTTAAATTTATGGATGGGTGTGGTCCTATCAGACTAGGGACTGAAGAGAGGGGGATTACACCTTATCCCATTCACATTTTATGTTTCGATGATTGCTTAGAGTTGTGGCATTGCACTCGGATTGTCCAACTCGCGAGACCCAAAATCATTGGGGTCTTGGACAAGGGGTTTAATTAACTTTTGTTGTGGTCTAGTGAAGATCCTATGTGGATCTCAGGCCCGAGGGCAGGGGGTCTGCACCAATTATGGTATCAGAAAACAAAACAAATTATTTGCTTTCTGTACCAAAGAGAAAAGAGGAATTTTACATCCATGCTGCCGAGAAGAAGAGAGATCCAAATACCTGATCCAACAGTGGAAAGAGAGATGCATGAATTATGTGCCAAACTTGTTGCTATGGAGACAGCACAAAGGTGAACAATTGACGCTGGAGATATCAGCGAAGATGAAAGTGAAAACGAAGCTGGAAACGAAGGAGAAAAAATTGCAGTCGAAGATGTTGCAAAAGAATGCTTATTCAGAGTTGTTGCAAGAATAGGTGCCAAGGAAAAAATGGGCATTCCAATGTACGAAGGCAACTTATACATTGAAGAGCTTCTATATTGGATTAGGACTCTAGACAAATACTTCAACTATGAGGATGTCAAAGAAGACAAAAAAGTTAAACATGTCGTTACCAAACTTAAAGGGCATGCAAAACTGTGGTGGGATGAACTGCAGGATGATAGGCGTTGCAAGGGCAAGCAGAAAATCAAGAGTTGGGACAAAATGGTCACAAAAATGAAGGTCAAATTCATACCTAGAGATTATCAAATCAATCTGTTTCAAAGAATGCAGAATTTGAGGCAGAAATTGATGACGGTGAAAGAATACACCAAAGAGTTCTACAGGATAAACATCAGAGCAAGTCATCGGGAAAGTGATGATGAGAAATGTTTTAGATATATGAATGGTCTACGATATGACATTCAGGATGAGATGAGCATGATGACCATCTGAACTGTAGAAGATGCTTATCAGATGGATCTGAAAGCTGAAGAGAATTTGAGCCGAAAGAAAGGTCAAAGAGGCTGAGGTAGAATTCAAATAAGAGGCAAGACAATTACCCAAGACAGAAATCAGAAGCCTAAAGAAGAGGGGAAGAAACCACAAACTCAGTCTGAAAGAGGAGGAAGCTCACAGGGGAGGAAATATGCTGATAGAAATACTTTTCCTTGAGCCATAGGAAGAGGAAGAGGCATAGGAGGTGAAGTCAAATTCTTTGTCTATGGAAAAATCGGACATAAATCCTATGAGTGTCTAGATATGAAGAAAGGTGGTGAAACTCACATTGCCAAAGCTCAAGGATGGAATGTTGAGGCAGAAGACACTGAGGGAAAAATATCTTTGATGATGAGGAAAGTTCTCTTGAATCCAGAGAAGGAGCTAGAGAACCCAACCCAAAGAAACAGTTTGTTTCGGACTACTTGAAGACCAAAGACAGGGTATGCAAGGTCATAGTGGAAAATGATAGTACAGACAATATTATATCTATGGAAATGGTAGAAAATATGGAGTTGGAGACTGTTGCACATCCAAGCCCGTATAAAGTCTCGTGGCTGCAAAAAGGACATCAGGTAAATGTCACCAAACAATGCTTAGTTGAATTTAAAATAGGGGGATATAAAGATGAGATTTTGTGCGATGTCATTCCCATGGATCTTTGTCATCTATTGCTCGGTAGACCATGGTAATATGACATAAATTTGGTGCATGATGGGAAAAAGAACACATACACTCTGGAAAAAAACTGTAGGATGCACATGTTGTTGCCTATTAAGGATAAAGAAGTGGTACCAGAGGTGAACAACACTGTACTTCTCATGAGTGGGAAGGAACTTCTTAAGGAGGTTAAGAAGAAGAAAGACACACAATTTATTGTGGTTAGGAAACCCAAAATTGTTTTGACCCGTACGAAAATAGATGATTTTCCGGAAGAAATCCAGGAGTTGTTGGAAGAATTTGCTGATATAATCATGGACGAACTACCTTGTTCGTTGCCACCTATCAGGAGTATAAGTCATCGCATTGATATTATACCTGGATCCATTTTTCCAAACAAAGAATCATATCATATGACACCATAGGAAAATGAAGAAGTTAAGAGACAGGTCTAGGATTTGATGGACAAAGGATTGATTTGGGAGAGCTTCAGTCCATGCGATGTTCTGACAGTGCTCAACCCAAAGAAATATGGGGGATGGATAATGTGTATTGAATCAACGGAAATCAATAATATTACCATTAGATACAGGTTTCCTTTGCCAAGGATGGACGACTTGATAGATTGCTTGAATGGAGAAAAATATTTTCCAAAGATTGATTTGAAAAGCAGATACCTTCAAATTAGAATGAGGGAAGGTGATGAATGGAAGACATCATTCAAAACCAATGAGGGGTTATACGAATGGCTTGTCATGCCATTTGTCTTGAAAAATGCACCAAGCACCTTCATGAGGTTAATGAATGGGGTTCTGAAAGACTTCATTGGAAAATCTGTGATTGTATATCTTGATGATATATTAATATTCAACAAAGCTGAAGAAGAACACTTGAAGCATTTAGCTGTCATGATGAGGAGATTGTAACAAGAGAAATTGCTAATCAATATGAAGAAATCATCATTTCTGAGGACATGACTCATTTATTTGGGTTTCGTTATCTCTGCAAATGAATTGAAAATGGATCCAGAGAAGATAAATAAGATTAAGGATTGGACATCACCGAAGAGAGTATTTGAAGTTCGAAGATTCCATGGGTTGGCTAACTTCTATAGGAAATTCATCCGAAAGTTCAGTGAAATTAGTGCATCGATGATGGATACGGTGAAGAAGCGGCATAAATCTTTTCACTAGACAAACGATGCGGAAAAGATCTTCAACCTACTGAAAAGGAAGATCATTGAGCAACCAATTTTGGTTTTTCCATATTTCAGCAAGACATTCCAAGTCAGGTGTGACACGAGTGGATTTTCCATTGGAGCGGTCTTGAGTCAAGACAATAGGTCGATCGCATATTTCAGTGAAAAACTGAATGAAGCAAAGATCAAGTACTCCACGTATGAAAAATAATTATACATGGTCATACAAGCATTGAAGAAATGGAGGCACTATTTGGTTCCCAAAGAGTTCGTTTTGTATACCAATAATCATGCTTTGCAATTCGTGACTCGACAGGAGAAGTTGAACCAAAAGAATGGTAAATGGGTTGAATTCATGAATAATTTTACTTTTGCGACTAAGCATATTTCTGGAACTGCTAACAAATTTGTTGACGCTTTAAGCATGAAATGTTTTCTTATGTAGGAATTCAGAGTCAAGACCTTGGGTTTTGATAACCTCAAAGAATTTTACCAGGATGATCTAGATTTCAAAGAGGCATATGAAGCATATGAGAATCCAATTCTCAGGGACAGAAGCCAATGGACCGAATACATGATCCAGGATGGATTATTTTTCAAAGGTAATCAGCTATGTATTCTGAAATCCTCCATGAGGGAGAATTTGTTGAAGGAGAAGAACAACAGAGGATTGGTCGGACACTTCAGTCATGGAAAAATGTTCTCAAAGATGAATGGCTCGTATTACTGGCTAGGGATGAGAATGGATGTGAAGAAATTTGTGGATAGATGCAGAATTTGCCAACACATGAAGGGAAAGAGGCAGAACACAGGGTTATACCAACCCTTACCCATACCCAAAAGTTTGTGGGATGTAGTGAGCATGGATTTCATATTAGGACTGCCAAGGACATAAAGGGGATATGATTCAATCTTTGTAGTGGTGGAAAGATTTTCAAAGATGGCACATTTCATACCATGCCAGATAACCAGTGACACAACTCATATTGCGAACCTGTTTTTCAAGGAAGTTGTCAGACTTCACGGCTTGCCAAAGAGTATTTTTTCTGATCAAGATACTAGGTTTGTGGGACATATCTAGAGGACCTTATGGAAGAAGCTAGGGACAAACTTGTCTTTTAGGTCAGCATATCATCCTCAGATGGATGGACAGACAAAGGTCATGAACAGGAGCTTGGGAGATTTGTTAAGAAGCTTAGTGACTAAACACCACAGTCAATGGGATCACATTCTTCCACAAGTGGAATTCGATTACAATGATTCACTCAATAGAAGAACAGGGCAGAGTCCATTCCAGATTGTATATGGAATGCAACCAAGGGGATTTTTTACGTTGAAATATTCAGAACAAGTTGAATTCATGAGTGCTAGTGTAGAGGACTTTGTAAAAAGAATGAATGAGCTTCACAATAGAATTAGGGAGTGGTTGCATAGTTCAAGTCAAGAGTACAAGCGTAGAGCAGATCAACACAGGTGAGAACTTCAATTTGAAGTTGGAGATTTGATTCTTGCGCATTTGAGAAAGGAAAGATTCCCAAGGGGAATGTATAACAAGCTTAAGATGAAAAAAATTGGACCATGCAAGGTCATAAGGAAATTTGGGGCAAATGCATATGAGATTGAATTACCCGACGGGGTCAGAATCTCACCAATTTGTACCCTTACAGAGCTGAAGAAGCAGAAAAATAAGATGAACAAGAAAAGATTCAATGGACAAAACAAATGTATGTAGATGAAAAGCCACATATGGAAAGCATAATTGACAAGAGGATTAGCAGAAAGACCAGGAGAAAAGAGTATTTTGAATACTTGATCAAGTGGAAAGGACATCCAATTGAAGATGCCAACTGGGAGAACAAAACAAAAATTCAAAGACATGGACAGACCATGAAAAATCTCATGAATAGGAGTTCATGAAAATTTTCAAGCGAGGGAGTATGATGCAAGAGCATTGTATAAAGCCCAAGTGTGTGCCTAAAATCAAGGAGAAAGCTGAACGCGCAAATGTAATTAAATACGTTTTTGTGAAAGCATTGTGAATTTCAAAATCTAAAACATTAATGTAATGGATGGGAGGAAAGTGTAGCTGCATTTATGCCTCGAAGATCCAACCTGATTTTGGAGCATATGTTCCTATCTGCCAGATGTGATAGGAATTTATGTGTGTTTAATGCAAGTAGGCAGATTTAAATGATATATTAGACAGTTTAGGAGCTTAGGAGGGAAAACAGACGATAGACACCCTCAACCCTTGTATCATTGTAATAACATAATTCAAAATTTGTAAGTTGTAGAGATGTAGAGGAGAATAGAAGAGAACAAAGAAGTTTATGCATTTTTAGTTGTTTTTATTTACCATGTAGAGGAGAACTGGAATTAATAGAAGAAATCTTTGATTCGAAATCTATGTGTTTGTTATGGTTGTTGGAACCACCTATTAAATGGTATGTTACAGGCTTGTTTGCATTCTTTGTATGCATTTTCTTTCAATGTTATGTGTGTGTGCAAGGTCTAGAATTCTATGTTGGATGTTTTAATTCAAGATAAGGGGAGAATGAATTTCAGTTGTTTCTCTTTCTGATAACTACCGCAAAGAGTGCAGTGGAGGGTCCGCAATGAGTGCGTCGACTAGGTTCTGGGTTTCATCTCAAAACTCTTAGGAAGTATACAATTGTGTCTTTATAGGTAGAAGTGCTAGCAAGGCACAGAGCCATGCAAGGTGTGTGTAGGTTGGTTGAGGTCTTGGATTTTACAAACCCAAGAGGAAGATTGAAAGACTGTTGTTGCAAAGAGTGCAGAGTCGAAGGTCCAAAACAGCCAGAGGTTATTTGAAATTTTCCACAAGGAGTGCACACAGAGATCCTTTTGGAAGACTTGGATTTGTAAGTGAAAGCTCAGAAGGGATAGATCCTTTGAAGTGTTCAAAGGGAGACAGAGTTCGAAATCATCTTGCGGGAGTTCATTTCAGGAGGGATGACGCCACATCATTTGGAAAGAAGTCCTCATGGATTTGAAAACAAATGGTGGAATCTCTTTAAGGAGAAGTGTCAAAGTTTTGTGGGTCATTGGATCTGATAGACCAATGAATAGATTAAGACTAAGTGTCTTTCAACACCCATAAGCTCAGGAGGAACCCATCACCTTAGAGCCGAGGATCAATGAGATTCGTTAATCATGTTTTATTTGAGCTGTTAGATTTCCTCGGGGTTTTAGGGTTCATGGGTTTGGAAGGCAGACTAATTCCTAGGTCGTTCCAAGTCCCGAGTCATGAGGTATAAGGCTGGAAATCTAGGCCATTGGATCTCAGCAGCAAAAGAACCATTGGATCAACCCCCGGTGTCATATCGCATATCGGGGTTTCGAGGTGTATAAACCTTTGTTGTGATCGTGGAGGTTACAAAACACTGAATGCCGAAGTCACGCATGACAGGTGGCACGGACGTAGTGTGTAGAAAAGGTGAAAGCTGGCGACAGTTAGTGTGGACACATATCTTGGGAGGAGTCAACACTCTGTTGACTTATCGCGTTTTGCGAATTCGCAAGGGAAGAGAACGGGAGCTCAACACTCTGACTCACAAAGTTGTGAGTTGCGAAAGGTGCTTACATTTAGGCGTGGGCGTGGTCCTATTAGACTAGGGACTCAAGAGAGGGGGCTTACACCTTATCCCATTCACATTTTGCGTTTCAGTTATTGCTGTGAGTTCTGGCATTGCACTCGGATTGTCTAACTCGCAAGACCTGAAATCATTGGGGTCTTGGAAAAGGGGTTTAATTAACCCTTATTGTGTTCTAGTTAATATCCTGCGTGAATCTCAGGCCCGAGGGAAGGGGGTCTACACCATCCTGCATTCAACTTTCATAGCTTGACAATTACTTCAAAATCAAACTCTTGAAATAGTAGTAACCATCGACAGATTCTCCCCCCAGCACTAGCTTGTTGACTAGGTATTTAAGGGCTAAGTGATTTGTGAGCCTCTTAAAATGTTTTCCCAATAAGTGATGTTTAAACTTCTGTAGTGCATAGACCATATCTAGGCCTTCCCTCTTTGTAGTGTTATAGTTCTGCTCTGATTCTGATAGTTTTCTAATCGTGAATGCTATAGGATGGTCCAAATATCTTGCTCCTAGCTGTGCCAAAATAGCTCCAAGTGCTATGGACGATGAATCTACATGTACATGGAATGTCTTCTCAGAGCTTAGAAATACTATTATTGGCATGGTGACCATTTTTTCTTTCAGCATATCCAAACCATGTTGATAGTCTCCATTCCATTGAAACGTTGTATCTGTCCTTAATAGTTTATCCATTGGCATGATAATCTGCATGTACCCTTTGATAAATTTTCTGTAGTATCATGTGTGTCCCAATGTCGCTCTTAGTTGACGAACTGTCTTTGGTGGTGACAAGTTAACAATTACTGCAATCTTTGCAGGAACTACTAGTAAACCTTGCTTGCACATTATATGGCCCAATAATATCCCAAACGATGTTCCGAAGTTACATTTCTTGATGTTTAATGATATCTGGCACTACCTGCATCTTTCTAACATAAGCTGCATGAACTCTACATGGTCTTTCAATATACTATAGACACTCCAATCATCCAAGTATACCTCTAGAAACTAGTGGATAAAATCCTTAAATGCAGTGATGACTACTCTGGAAAATATTGTCGGTGCATTCTTTAGTCCAAACAACATGACAGTGTACTAGTATGATCTCCATTTTGTAGCAAACATGGTCTTGTATCTGTCTTCCTGTGCTATCTTGATCTGGTGGAGCCTAATAATCCATCAGTGAATGAGTAAACTTTGTTTCCTCCTACATTCTCCAACACTTCATCTGTGAAAGGTGTAGGGAATGAGTCATGTAGGCATGCATTGTTCAACTTCCTCAAGTCGACGCATATTCTTATTCTTCCTTTTTCTTTTCTCCTGAACTACCATCGGGCTTATCCATTTTGATTCCTCCACTTGTTCTATGATTCCATATTCGAGCATTCTATCGATCTCATCTTTAACTTTCTTCTTATATATCGAGTTTAGTCTATATGGTCGTTGTCTGATCAGTCTTGCTTCAACTCTGAGTGGTATCTTCATTTCTCCTCGATCTCCTGCTATACCCTTCATTTATGTAAATTTTGTGGGGAATGGGTCATTGTACTCGTGCAGTAAATCTGTTATTCTTTCTATTGTTTTCTCATCCCAGTAGTCTCCAATGTTGGCCATTTTGGGGTTCTCATTGCTCAACTGTCCCAATGTTGAATTTATTCACCTTGATCTGCGCAAAAATTACTTCTAATTCTAGAGGTGGACCTTCCAATTCTCTTTCACCTTCTTCTTCCTCGATCTAAATATCGTGCAGAACATCTTCATCTGGTGCTTCTTCCTACACATGGTATCATGACAACAACTCTTTTACTGTCTATCTGTTTTGTTGTTGTTCTTCTGTTATGAATTCAACTTCTGGTTCCATGATGAATATCACCCCTCTTATCTACTTAAGTGTTGCATCTATGTTGGGTTTCTCATGCTTGAATGAGAAAGTGACTACAAAATTTTGTTGTAGTATTGTCTAGTTCGAATTTCCTCTATGCAGTTCCTAGTTTGTATACCACTTTGCTGGTATGCCCTCTAAATTGTGTATGAAATAATGAGGCCATTCCTTTGGGGGTGTCATCTTCCACAGCATTATGCACTTCTCCAAGTGTTCCGTTAGCTCCCCCTATCCATCGTACTTATGTTTCTTGTTTATTTTTGGTTCTGCACCAAAACTTATGCACAGTAACCACTTACATTGGTACCAATCCATGATTGTTTCTTTGTGTCTTCCCCACCATCTTGTAGGTGTGGCCTTGAGTGCTATATAGAGTGTTAAGAGTCTATGATTTTCTAATATGTCATCATCATATTGTGCCAAGAATACTTCTATATCATTCACTCCATGGAAACTGGGTGGTTCCCTTATCTCCGTGCATACCCATCTTACTGCACGGTCTATTCGAATGCACCTTCTTGTGGAAACTTTATGTAGCCTTTGTTGCCATTTTTCTAAACCTGTATATGAGTCTGTCGCACATGAATTAATGCTCCACCAACTAAGTATCCCATCTACAGTTGGGTTTACGTAATCCTCATCACGTGCAATTGTTCTATACAACTGGATGATTTCCTCTAAGTCTAAGAAAGTAGGTTCTACAAACCTATCCCCTTCTCATGGGTCCAATGGTGCGATGATCATGTATTATCCTTAATCATATGTCATTTTTAGTGTCTTTAAATTTATTATTTCTTGTTTATCAAACACCCAATCCAAGCCAAGTAATGTTGTAAATGGTGTTGTGCCATCTGTTATAACCCTATAATTTATAGAATCAAATGATGACTGGAAATTCATTCCTTTATTGTAATGAAGGATGCAAACACTATTTCATTTTGCAAATTGATTTGAAGAAAAAGAAAAGAATAAATGAGAAAAGAATAAAAGAGGCCATAAAAGAAAAATAAAAGCCTCATGCAATAACAATGACTTGGTCCATAATGTTCAATCATGGTCAAGTCCTTTTAAATTGATGTTGATAGGAATAGTGAATAAGATTGACTAAACTGTTTAATCTTAGTCAAGTTGATAGGTTAGCTAGTGAATAAATTTGAACAAACCACATATTCTTGGTCAAATAAGCCTAGGGTAGAGTATTTTCTTAGTCCAACAGTTTAATTTGGGATAAATGTTGTAGATGAGTAGGCAAGAACATAGGTTAGTTGATTTGGTTTCAATAAAACATACATGATGGTCGAGTCAGGTTCATGTCTTGATGTTTGAAAGTATGTTTATCCAACCCCATGGTGTCGAGCAACAAATAAAGTAGGGGAAAAAACCCACAAAAAACATTAAACCTTAGTTCCTGCTACTTATGCGACTTCATGTTGGTAGATTAAAGTTTGAGAAAGAATCCATGGCTGAAACGCCAACACCCATATCTACGACCAAGATGTGATTATAGACCCCCCCGTCAATTTTTCTTTTAATGGAGGGGTGGGGGGGTCCGGATTGTTGGTTAACAAGAGCACTTAGATTAACGATCCAGCAAGCAGCACGCAGATGAACAACTGACAAAGGATTCTGGACCACCCCGACCATTCTGCCTTTAAAGGTGGGGGGGGGGTCCGAAATGGAGTGTTTTTTCCAGGTGGTCCCCACCATAACGTGGCACACATTGATTGCATCAGAGCCTCTCCACTCCAAAACCACTTACCATTTACCACCCTTCTGACATACCGTCATCGCCTGGTGACATCGCACACCACTACCTCCCCCTACGGGTCCTGTCTCATAACTCCATTAGTTCTCTCCCCCTGGTCACCCATCACAAACCACCTCACATCTACCTTCACCCCAATCAGCGCATCCCACGTCACCCTTTCACACCCTTCATCCATCCTTCACCTTCCATCTCACACTTTAAATGACCTGTTGGCCATTTATTATAGGCTACCTATCTGTTAGCCTACGAACCTGTCACCCACACCCAATGGATATTCGTTCACTCAAAACCATCCCTATTTCTACCATTTGCACACTATTCACTCTCTCCACATACCAGACGATCCTTTTCCACTTTTGTTGATCCAATCGTTGACCTAACCATAGCCATCACCCGCTAACATTTTTTGTTTAAATTGCAGGTATTTTTCGCAGTGATGGCATCCAAATCTTAAAGAATAGAAGCCAAGGAAAATTCATTCCTCCCACCCCCTGTCAACCTCGATAGGATCCCGTTATCCGACAAGGATTACTTAATCTCAAAGATAAGGTGTGAATTTGACTTCGTGGAGTTACAATCATGGTTTAAAGATACATTCATAGATCAAAGCGATGAAATTGGGCTCTGGGAATCCAATCTTCCTCTTTATATATTTCCCCAAGTCCACCACTTCCCCGAATTTGCTCTAAAATGTCAAGCTCATTACCTCCCTGACCAGAAAACCATGGTTTCTTCGTCTGGAAAAATTCTTTTCTTTATCATGCCAGACGCCATTTATCAGATGCTACATACACCTAGAGTCGATTCCCCATCCCCTTTCAACCTTGAAATTCTAACAGAGTTGTATCAGAATTTGTCTTTTCCTCAAAGAGCCCAAATATTTGATCTTTTCCTCCCGCAAGATTCTCATCTCCCCAAGATGAATCCCCCATACCCTTCTTCCCTATTCTCAGAAAGAGGAAACCAAGTAATTTCATCACTCTATTCTATACTTGGCCATTTTTCAGACGAGTGGATAAACGAACCTATACTGGGTTTCCTATCCATTTTCTCGGCCGAGGAAAAGGCTACCATCCAGTTCGACTACAACACTTTCCTAGCAGAGAATATCCATGATTAGCTTTCAAAATTCACCACAGAGGGTATGTTCTGATATTCCTCTATACTGGCCGACATGTTCATCTTCTTTCAGATAGAGAAATTCCCCTTCTTGATACAGAAAATGGACAAGGACAACAAACCCTAGGCAGTAACAACTTGGACCTCACTGCTCAAAAGAAACTCTACAGAATTCAACTTCAAACAGTTCATCGAACAGTTTTACCATCTTGTGGTGAGCATGCTCAGTGGGATGCCTAAGACAAGAATAAATGAGGAGATCTAGAGAATTTTTCACCTCTCAGACCTCGCAAAAACGAGATATTAGTACCTATATCAGAACTATACAGAAATCAGAGTATACGGGTGCGAGTTGGCTCCATATAAGCTGCCAAAGTATCTTTTGGTTAGGATATTTACCCTTGAATATATAATAAAAATGATATATTCTGATGGCATACACTTCGTGTCTTTGAAGAAGAGACAAAAGGTGAGGATCAAGGGGAAAATAGGGTCCTTTATCTGTAATAGCCAAGCTGTCGGGGAAGAGGCAGATAAACTTTTTAGGTAAATGATGTTTGACACAAGTTTCTTGTGGCACTATGATCCGTGGGGAATCATCACAGAGATGAGAGTGAAGAACAAGAATATCTTGTATATTCATGCACCCAAGCCAAATATAGAGAAGTTTGCAAATCAAACCGAGTGGGAGGTGAGTACAGTGGAAGAGGTAAAACAGTAGTCTCCTCGAATCATTATCTCTCAAACAAACACACCACATATACCTAAAGAAAAAAGACCTAGAAAGGATGTTTATCCTTCTATTTCCGAAGTCTTGGATAAAGAGTTTCAGATGCACAATAAAATACCAAAATTCTGTCATATGACTGAAACAACTGGTGAAAAGGAAACACAACCCATCACAACTTTGAAAGGTGATCAGACACCTCTTATCTCAAGTGATCAACATATCATGTCTACTTCTTCATCTTAGAAGCAGATTAATACTTCACTGGTAAATCAACAAAGTCAAGGGGTGAGAAATTCGGTGTCTTTGATAAATATGATATGATCAAGAAGAAGATTCAAATGTTGACAAGCAACACATATGCTTAGTTTTTGAAGCAAACATCCACGACACAACATCGAATTTTGTTTGCATTTGATACAAAGAAAGGCAGGATGCATATGGCCTTTCTCTAGGCACAAGTACCCGATCTTAAGGATATCACCAATTACAAAAGAGAAACTTTTGAACTCAACACCAAAGATGTACACCCATCTGATCAGATGGATCTACATTGATAGACTGGAGAAATGGTATTCTATATCTTGGCAAAAGCTTCTACTACTGCCACTAAATTGCAGGTTTCTCTGAACAATGTTCAGACATAATTAAAGCTGGAGAAGATATCATCCTTTGCAAAAGACAATAGAATTAAATCTTTGGAAGAGCTGGTGCTGAATATTGGATATGATCCCTTCAATGTAAAAGCAATAGATGAGATGGTCAAGAAGAAAAATGCAAACATAGCATCCCTAAGAAAACAACTGAAACTAGCACCTACAGAAGACTCATAGGCAAAGGAGATAGCTGAGGCAGAGGGTGAAAAGGATGAAATGATCAAGTTGATCATGGAACAGAAAACGCAATTAGAAGAAATGGAAGCAGAATTGGAATGAATGGTAAAAGAGAGAGAACGATCAACACCCATGGAAGTAATTCCATTGAGTGTGGTTCCACTTGTCAGAGTTAGTACCGCAGTCGTAGCAGCAACCTCCATAGTAGAAATTTTGTTGGACGCTCCACTGTTAGCTTTGGAAAAGATAGTAGAACTATCAAAGTCCATGGCGGAAATGAACTTACAGGAAACAAAAATCAGTAGACTAAAAAGGGAGGTTGAGAGTCTTCAGGAGCTCAATAATTCTTACCAGATGAGTTTCCACGTCGAAAAGGAAACAACGGAAAAACTCAAATGGGAACTACAACAGATGCAAAAGAAAATAGTGGCAGGAAAAACACTTCTCGAAGCTGACAAGATTTAGATGGATATCTTCGGATCCATAAATGAGATTTGGCCTATGGTGCAAATCATGTTTGAACAAAATGAACTAGTGTTGAGGAGCAGACAAGCCATTGATAAGATAAAAAGAGAGCTGAGGGATATGCCCACTGAAGAAAATGAAATCATTTGATTTCTGAATTCAAAGACCAAAGAAGAGCTAGAAGATCTAAAAATAGAAGATAGGACTGAAACCATCCTCGAAGTCAAGAGAATTTTGACCAAAATGGGGTTGATGCTGCAACTGGAGGAGAAAGTCTAGAACATGGACATTGGTGTTCATAAATTTTTCTGCAAAATTGATGCGTTGTAGAAGAAAGGTTTTCCAGGTTGGCTGGTTTTGAATGATAAGCTAATGATGTTATCTGACTACAAGAAAAATATTTCCATGGTGGCGAAGGACAGTTCCAAGTTCTCGGGAATATAGGGCAGTATTATAGGCAAGGCATTCTTAGAGACTTTGCAGCCAGACCTCAACATACAACACAATATCAAGTATATTTTTATTGTCAAGCTGACATTTTCCAAGTATACAGAAGTGGACGAGATCTACTGGAGAATGCTCAAAATCACCACACCCAGTCAGCAAAGGTGGGAGGAGATGTGCAACTTAATCAAATGAAAGATTATGTGTATCATCTGAGTCATCAAGCGCAACATCCAAAGTCATGTGAATGACTCACCAACGGTTGTCCCAGAAAATCCGCATGAATTTTCAACACATCATCAGCAGTTGCTATATTTTTGAATTACGTTATTTAGTTGGTTAGATTTAGCACCTTTCATGACCTGATCATTTATGAAAGGATCATTGTAATTTTTGATTATAAATACTTCAATCTTCGAAGTATTGAGGGTTGATCTCAAGCCCAAGAAAGCTGAAGCACTGTAACCTTTATCAACGGATCTACGAGTAATAAAAGAGATTTTTTCACAGGATTCATGCGTGTTTACTATTGGTGATGTGTTTCTTCTCATTGTTAATGGTTTTTTTTGTCTTCGTGATCACATGTATTTTCTTGTCTGATCATTTAGAAGGAGTCAAGTTACATAACTCATTTCATATACTCTGTTACAACGTCTAAAGGATTTTACTGTTTTTCTTCTAACAATACAATAAAGAAATTCTTGAATGCTTCTTTACTCTTGTTGTTTATCTCATTTTTTTTGCTAACCCATAATTTTATTCATAAAGAATCCAAAATTTTTCATAATCCTTCCCTGTGAGAATTTCTTTTCAAAAAACTATTTTTTGATCTCAGGTTTATAAATACAGACCCCATATCCCAATGGATGCGTGATTTATATTTCAGCCATATTTATAAAAAACAAGTGACACTATCTATTCTTTTAACTAGCCTAACATCGGAAACTTAAACAAAGATAAATCTTACAGAGAGATCCCTCTCTGAAACTGGAAGGGCTAGATCCCAGTTTCAAAGTGGTTGGATAAGGTTACCTCTGTTAAATTCTTTCTGCCTTCTAACAATATCTGAAGAATTTACAGGGCGATAACATAATGGTGACCATACTGGGGAAAGAACAAACTTTCTACACCTTTTCTTTATTTCCCTAGACAAGAAAAACTTTTTCTGAACAAATCATAAAACCTAAATCTATAAAAAAAAAAGCAATGTTCAGAGGTTGTTAAAGTTTGTATATAATCAGTTTAAAAACCTAAAAAATCAAAAAACATATGGCTCCCAAAAGAACCTACACCAGAGCCCATCCTGACCCAGAACCTACAATAGCAGTAGACAACCCAGAAAAATTACTCAAAAAGAAAAACATTGCAGAAGGTTTTGAGAATCATAATCCTCTCCATAGGTCTTTTTCTCTCCCTGAGGAGCTCGTTGATATCCAAGATCTTGATTTTGACCTTTTCTTTGAGCAAATCCTTTTTAGAACTAAATCAGATAGCTTTCTAAGTGATATAGTCCTAGATCAAGACATCCTGTGACCCCATACTCCCGAGAGACCTTTGCCCAAGATCAGAGATTTCCCTTAATAGTCGATTGAATTTCATACCTTGACTTTCGCCACAACTTCTGTCTCAATTAGTCCCACATCTTCAGTTACTTCTCCTCTAATCGTACAGGTTGTTGTATAGCCTCCCCCACTAGCTATGGCAGCAAGATATACCCCCTTGGTGTTAGCAGCACCATTGCATGCTATGCCCCAGGACTATCAGACTAGACTTCCTCAATTCGATGGTTCTAGACCTTTAAACACACAACAACATGTTGATGAAATGAATGATTACTTTGACATGTAGGAAGTGGATGAATTTGATGTGCAGATGAGGTTATTTGCACAAAGTCTGACCGGAGAAGTTAAAAGTGGTTCAAAACCTTGTGTGTTTCTACCATTACTGATATTTTTGGTTTTCATAGGAATTTCCTTGATAGGTGGGAGGTAAAGAAAAACCCTCTCCATATTATGTTAGAGTATGAGAACATCAGAAGAAACCAAGGAGAGGCAGTGCAGGATTACTGCACTCATTTCAAAAATCTATACAATGCCATCCTGTCTGAAATCAAACCACCCCAAGGTTTGACATTAATAAAGTTCCCTGATGGTTTTGATGTTGACATGTCATATCAATCAAGGGAGATAAATGCAACAACTTTGGAAGACATGCAAATAAGTGTCATTAATGTAGAAGAAAACCTTTTGGCTAGAAGGGCCAGGCAGACAACAGAAAAGAGGGTCACCATCAAAGAAGAAACTTCTACTTCCTCATCAGATGCAAAATTAGATTCTCTCGCCAGATCTATGGAGAAAATGATGGAGAGACTCACCATAGCTGACAAGAATCCACCTAGGTAGAACCAAGCTTCCCCTCAAATCAAAAACCCAAACTTTAGAAGAAATCCCCCTCGGATTAGGCAGAGCGATCCTAGAGATCAAAGGGAACAAAGGGGACCTAATCAGCAGATTAGACCACCTCTTCAGGAAAACTATGTTGATGACGGGGGGGAAGTAATTGAGGAGTTTGATGATACTCATATTAATCTAATGGGTGATCGTGATGATGATCATGAATCTATTTTTCTCACCCAGGAAGAACACAAAATCTTTCTCCTATCACAAACAAAGGTAAATGAGGAAGCTGAGAAAATAGAACAACAAGCCTTTGAGAACACTCTAATGGAGATTCAGAGGTAGTATAACCTGAGAAGAAAGAAGGATAGTGAGAAATCTCTATAGAAGGCTGATGAAACCAAGAAAACCTCAGAAAACCTTCCCAAGAAAGTCCCTGGGCAGAATGACGCTGAATATCTTTCACAAAAAACTAGAGAAATCCTTAAGAGAACAAGTCGGATAGAAGTTTCATCAACCATTCAAACAGGTGCACCCCACAGAATTCCTATCGATAAATTATAAGTACAGAGATTAAAAAAAACCATCACTCCTTTCAGCCTTGAAGGGGAACTAGCAAAATTAAAGATTCCTATTCCACTCTCTGAGCTGATGAACAAGAACGCCTATAGGTCTCAGGTGATAAAATATTTAAGCATCAAACCTAACATGGGTACTAAATCCTTGAACGTTGGATCTTTACACTATTCTAACATAGTAAACCTTGCCGATGACCGACCCGAGCTCTTTTTTGGTCCTGAAGTTGATGGTCAAACTGATAATGGTTTCATGGCCCCTTTCTACATCAGCCTAAACATCCATGATCTGATATTACACAATGATATGCTAGATTCGGGTGCCTCTCACAACCTAATGCCCAA
>JASDQU010713312.1:0-15513 GCA_032191745.1 Picea mariana
AATATTGTGATTGTACAAGCAAGGATTGATTGAGGAGTTTTATCCTTCCATAAGGATTAATATATGGTGTTACCCTACCTTAAGGGTTTTCTCTATTTCTTGTGTTCATGTTATGGTGAATGATTTATGGTTTATTCTTGGTTATTTCTGAAGTATATTTGCAGATCTGGTTTAGGTAAGGTTCCTAGGAGATAGGGAGAGCTATATAAAGAAGTCTAGGCAATGTAATGAAAGATAGTGAAGAATATTTTGATTGTACAAGCAAGGATTGCTTGAGGAGTTTTATCCTTCCATAAGGATTGATATATGGTGTTACCCTACCTTAAGGGTTTTCTCTATTTCTTGTGTTCATGTTATGGTGAATGATTTATGGTTTATTCTTGGTTATTTCTGAAGTATATTTGCAGATCTGGTTTAGGTACCTAACACATGGTTTGTCATCTTAATCGAATATACACCATTCACAATCCTATCCTATTGCATCTCCATATATGAGTTCGTCATCTTGAAAGAATGTTTGATTTTATCAAATACAGACATGTATCAAGGGAGCTCAATAAAACTTTGGATTCATTAGCCAATTACATCATGTATCAGTATCTCACACATAGATGAGATCTCATAAAGGAAATAAATCATACATCACATGTAAATTAAATTCATCACATACAAAACATTAATATTTACAAACATCATTTGGCACTATAAAAACTCGGATATGTATATATATACTGCGAAATTGTTCAGTTACATCAAAAAGTACATAGAGGGGAAAACTTTCTTGGTCCTCAAACCCATAACATTGTCATACAAACTATACCAAAAGAACAAAAAGAAGGTCCTAATCCTCACCCATCACGTTGTGCTCTAAGTAGTACACTACCGCACGGGCCACTTGTCTCAGTAAGGAGTTAAGACTCTTGGGGACTCCCATTGTATGTCTCTATAGATATAAGGGCACATGTTGCCTCCTAAGAGGAGGGACACCCATCGTGAGTCCTTGGAGGTTTCTTTCGACCTCCCAGAGACCCCCTGTCGCTGCCTCATGATCCTCTACTATCTAATCATCTTCATGACACCCCAGTGTCGGTATCTCTATCGGACACGGTGCTCCCATGTCTACATGATGAAACCATACGTCTGTTAAAAACCCTTCTAAGTACATATAAAAATAATATAAACTTTAAAATAAAAAACCACTTGACAAGATTTTTTTGGTTTCTTACCTGACGTGTCCCATTCCATTCCATCTGGAAGAACCAGGTCCATGCTACCCCAGAAATCCACTCCGGCATATGGGAAGTCCTCTATAACGATCAACTGGTGTCTCAGCTAAGAAAAAAAATTGTCTATAAATCTGAACTCTGACTCCATTCTTAGCCTCGAAGACAGACTTGTCCAGCGCTCCATACATGGTTCACCCACTAGTCATACTGCTAATGAAATCTGTGGTTGCATATGAGGAATGTGTTCTAAGAAGAACGAAACCAGAAATAACCCATAACTAAACTAATTTTTTTGTCCCATCTGGCATCTCGAAATATGCTCCTTCACATTTTGAAGGAATCCTGCACTCCAGTTTAACACAGTTGGCTCTAAACACTGCAAATCATAATCCATCTCTGATCTTGAAACCAAGTGTGATATGGTACTCCCTACTAAACTTGTGATGGAAAATAGAATAGATCAAAGAGGTATATCTCTGACATCTCTTATCGCAATCCTACCTCCCACAAATCTCGATCCTGGGACACAATGATTTACCAAGTACTCTTCTACATGCACGGGAAATGCCCTCTATCTAGATAAAATAACAGGGGCCCCTCTCTTTGAGAGGTCGGTCAGGAAAAAAACATCCTCCAACTCAATGGTAAGAAGTTGTGTATATTTTCATAGGGGTAGACCCATGGTTCAATGCTATAAGAACACACCAACAAAACCCTAACTTCCGGCCCTTTTGGCAACACTTCCGAAGCAGATGAAGTCTCACCCGAGCTAGAGGTAGGGGTGGTTGTGAGACTCGGGTGTCTGAAACCTTAGTTGGGACACAGATCTATGATTATATTGCTTACATATCACTTATCATTGATAATTCATCAATATTCAACCCTTATTATACTACGCAAATAGCACAAAGCATCGCAACATTCACTTAGATCTAAGGTATCTTAGTACTTAGCAACAGTAAAATAAATCAGATCTAGTAGATTATCACTAAGCATCTTCATACATATCAGACCTACTATTCATATGCATCTAATGAAGCATAAAGCATAAGTAGATATATCTAAATATATCAAAGCACTTAGCCAAAACATAGATAAACACATAAAGTCAAAGCATAGAGCATAACACATAGATTCACGTGGTTCACCCCCACCCTAGGGCTACGTCCACCAACTCTTCTTCTTTATTATCGTTGGCCAATTGGTTACAAGAACATAGCCATAGAAACCCTTACTTCACACAAGAAAGAAGATTTGCACAGCTCGCTAGATCCTTCTTCCTTGCCTTTCAACACAAAGCCTTCTATATCTTCACACAGGGACTTGCACTAAGCTCTGCAAGTCTACACAGAATGCACAAAACTCTTGATCACATAGATCCCACTTGGAACGTAGACTATATCACTTAGATACAATACATTATATTCTCTACTAGATGCCTAGACGTCTATTTATACATTTAAAAAGTGGGCCTAAGCATGGGCGAACCCACGATCCAACATCCCTTTCCTGTTACATATTCCCAAAACCCAAAATAGGCCCAAAAGTGGATCGAGATTCTACAATATCTTCTTCATCTGGTGCTCCATCTTCGACAGGCTGTCAAAGTCCCAAAATTGGTCAAATATGACCAAGTGTTCCAAAAACTTATTCAAGGGCCAATAGGCCCCCAACACTCACCTGTGACTCATCCCGAGTCACTCTGGTCTGAGAAATTCCACCTAGAATGCCTCAAGCTTGGCATGAGCTACTTCGACATGCTATAGTGCTATGGTCTCTTTCTCAGTGAACTCCTGGATGAGTGCATCATTGACTGATCCTTCTAGGCGTTGTTCTGTTGCACTCACAACCTGTTCAAGTTCTACTCCTTGGTTTTCAACTTCAGTGAATAGTTGGCATGCCTTCTCTTCCACTGGTTGAAGTCATTGAGAGACTTCCATCACTTTACTCTGAATTGTGTGGATCTATTGTTGTGCCATGCGCTTCTCATGAAACCTCTTCATCTTTTTGACTGGTGAAAAGGCCTTCAACTGTGCCTGTAACGTATCTACATGTTTCTTCACTTCTTGGAGCTATGACTCCAATTCTTGTAAATATGAATTCTCCATGAGGTTTTCATACATCTGAGCACTCCTAGAGCTTATCTTCTTGCACTCCAAAGAAAGATATTTCATTCTGCCAACTGTGCTGCGAGAAGTTGCCTCTCTTAGGTCTCTGATTTCTTGAGGAGTCTCAGGCACAGTACAAAGTTCTAGGTCTGCGATGCACTTATGAAGCTGCTAGATCACTTCTTTAAGTTGTTCCACCTACTATGGAATTCTTTCTTCAGTTATCACTTCTATGAAGGTCACAGATTGAAGTGCTATGTTGACCAGTTCCTTTATCTCTAGCTACTTCGCGATCAACTACTCCTTGTATTGTTGTAGCTCTGCTTTCTCTTTGTCCCATTGTACTTGAAGAGAAATTTTTTCTCATTCAGCAGCACTATGTTGCTCGACAAGTACTCCCTGTACCCATGTCAAAGCCTGGGTGGATTCCACTGTGTCTTCTTGAGCTCGTCGAAGGTGAGGTTTGACCATATCAACAATCCGGTGGAGTTGAGATGGCTCATCTCCCGATTCTACTATTCCTATTGTTAGAGGCACATTGGAGACTGAGTGGCTAGACTGGAGTGTCTGTTGCACTCCTTGGAGTTCAATATTGATATGATTATACATCTTCTCTTGCTTCACCTCCTACTTCTCTAATATCTCCTATGAAGCATCATTCACAGTTGCAATGATGAAATTAAAATCATCCAATGTGAGGGTAGTCCGCATCTTGGTTACTAGGGTTCTAGGTTTCTTCCAGAAGGAATATTTCAGAGGTGAAACCTTCCTCTTCTTAGACGATCCCTCTTCGTCCCTACGTGGTGATAATTTTTCTTTTTGTTGCTCAATTTCTGTGCCTTTCAGTCATGGAACAACGAGATATATAGGTGATCTTGGAAACAGTTTTCTTTGCAATGGGTATGAGCCTCATTAATTTGTGTTCTGTCCATTATGGCATGGTCCAATGGTCTGGTGGTGAGCCATCAATGATTTTCTATCCATTCAAAGTGGTAGCCGAATGGATATATCAACCTCTAACGGCTATATTGCTTTGCCTCGACAAAGTGGCCTATGTCACTGGTCTGATTTCTCGATGAAGTTCAAATTCTGCAAGTTTTCCTTTTGCAAGGCTCCCTCTAGAATCTTCTATAGCCTGTCGATCTTAGCTTTCTCTTTATTTATCTTCCTAGCCTTCTTTCCATTGAGCTTCGTCTCAGTGATTCTCTTCCCATTCTAGTTCTTATTTTCCTTGGACATAGTCACTTCACGCTGCTGAGATTCTCTCCTAAGACTCAGGGGTAATACTTCTTCTATATCTGAAACAAATACTTCAATCTTCTGAGTCCTCTAATTCTCTTGCATCTTTGACATATGGACTTCTAGTTTCAGGTAGATTTGATTTGTTCTCCTGTTCTTCAATCAATTGCATGATACTTCTGATCATGAAATATTTTAACTCTCGTCTCTACTATTCTAAAACCTTTTCTTCTTCCTTATTTCTGGCTTGATCTCTTTCAATCCAAGGTTTTCCAAGTAACATAGTAAACGGGGCGATGTCCTCAATAAATTTGATAATCTCAAAATCTTCTTCTGTTGAAGTTACATTGACATTCATAGATATCTAAGTGAGCCTCCCACATAGGTTTACCAGTTTTCCTCTAAATAGTCCTATTCCTCCTAACAAAGGAATCATAACAAGCCTCCCTATGATTTCCCAAGTTCTCTCTGTCATAATATTCATCTGTGTTTTTTCATCCAGGACACAATTAATGTCGAAGTCTCCTATTCTTGCCTCAATACATTCTTTTTCTTTAAATATCTCTGATATCCTAACATGTCGGTGATCATTCAAGGTGTCTTTCATCTCTAGAAATACTTCTCTGGTTCCTTCTAGGGTTCTACTATTTTTGGATATGCCTTAGTTTTTTCTTCATTTGGATTCATTCTTTCAAGATTAGCAATCATTCTAGGGCAATCCAATACTTCATGGTCCATAGATTTGCAATAGAGACAACTAGGTCTTCCACCATGGCATTCCTTAGCTAGATGGATTGGTTTTCTGCAACATTAACATAGGGTTAATCCTCTCTTTATTTTAAATGTTCTCCAACTTCTTATTTATTGTGCACCAAGATCGTGGTAGCTAGCCTACAAAAAATTATTTCTAGGATCCAACATCCATTTTTTAATCCAAGCATTCTTTCTATGCATAGGTATAACATATCTATCACTATTCTTATCAGATCTACTCATATCAAACCTTCTTTCATCTATCAGTGCCCCAGTTTTTAAGCTATGACAAAATCTATCAAACATACCTAGATCCATAACTTAGAAACAAAAAATTTCACTTATCTTACTTCTACAAAGCACAAATCCTCTAGATCTAAAACTTTTAACTACTCTTACCTTTATCAGAGCACTGAGCTTACAAATCTTACCTCTTTTCTTCAAAAACTTCCACTTTTACTTTTCTTAGAGAAAAAAGTGTTTAGATCTTGCTTCTTTTCTTCATATCTTGCCTTCTTTCCGTAGCACAAATATTTTCAAATCAAGTGGAATACTGTGCACTAGGGCACAGATCCACGCACAGGGCTTCCACAGTTTCAGGATGATTCTTTGCACAAAGCTTCTTCTTCCCTTAGTTCCCAGCAATCACAATTTCAGGTCCTGACAATGGAACCATTTCTTGGCACAAGGGCAGACCTAGGGTTCAACACTATAAGAGATCACCAACAAAACCCTAACTACTGGCCCTTTCGGCAACACCTGTGAAGAAGATGAAGTCTCACCTGAGGTAGAGGCAGGGGTGGTTGCGAGACTCAGGTGTCTACAACCTTAGATGGGACATAGATATGTGATTATATCACTTACAATGCACTTAGCATTGATCATTCATCAATATTCAACCCTTATTATACTTCGTATATAACACAAAGCATTGCAACATTCACTTAGATCTAAGGTATCTTAGTACTTAGCAACAGTAAAACAGATCAGATCTAGTAGATCAGCACTAAGCATCTTCATACATATCATATCTACTATTCATACACATCTAATGAAGCATAAAGCATAAGTAGATCTATCTAAATATATCAAAGCACTTAGCCAAAATAGAGATAAACACATCAAGTCAAAGCACAAAGCATAACACACAGATTCATGTGGTTCACCCCCACCCTGAGGTTATGTCCACCAAATCTTCTTCTTTATTATCATCAGCCAATCGGTTACAAGAACAGATCCATAGAAACCCTTACTTCGCACAGGAAAAAATATTTGTGTAGCTTGCTAGATCCTTCTTCCTTACCTTTTAGCACAAATCCTTCTATATATTCACACGGGGACTTGCACTAAGCTCTGCAAGTCTACACAGAATGTGAAAAACTCTCAATCACACAGAACCCACTTGGCATGTAGCCTATATCACATAGATACAATACATTAGATTCTCTACTAGATGCCTAGACATCTATTTATACATTTACAAAAGTGGGCCTAAGTGTGGGTGAACCCATGGGACAACATCCCTTTCCCCTTACATATTCCCAAAACCCAAAATGGGCCCAAACATGGGCCGATATTCTACAATATCCACTTCATCTGGCACTCCATCGTCGATAGGCTGTCGAATTCCCAAAAACAATCAAATATGACCAAGTGTTCCAAAACCATGGTCAAGGGCCAATAGTGTCCCAATTTGGAACCCCTGTTCCGTAGTGTTCCACAACCTAATCATGTACTCAAGAAGAATAACTTCCTTCTTCATCTTTTTCATCTTAAATAACTTGCGGAGACCACAATTCCTCAATGTGGCCCTTGATCAGGTGATTTTCAAAGAAGCCACATCATTGAGCTCATGCTCTCTTTCTTTCCACTTTATCATTATTTTTTCCAAATATAACCTGCAATCATCATCAACAAAAGTCCATTAGTCATGCCACATTAACAATTTTTGGGTAATTCAAGTTTTAAAAATCACTTTTATTTTGTTTTTCAGGATGACACCCCCTTAAACCATTTATCAGAGCTCTGGCTCTCCCCCAATGGGCTTACCAAAGCATTATTTTTCTAACTAGTGCTCCCCCTATCTTGTTAGTAGAGCACCGAGATTTTTGGATGTTTTTTTGAATTGTTGGCAGCACCCCCTTGACTCCTTGGACAAAGTGCTAGTGCTCCCTCACTATTCTTAGAGGATCATTGGAAAATTGGGTAGCACTCCCCTAGCATTTTAGGGAAGCATCGAGCCTTTTCGGCGCTTAGAACCTCCCAGGGCATCATTTGTAAAGCCAAATAATTACCTAAAAATAAATTGTAAACTATGCAAAAAGTGTGGAGAAAGCAAAATACCATCTTGATCTAGACTAGGAAGAAAAAGCATGATCGTAGCTCCAACACCGATCAGTTCAAGAATCACCCTCCAAAACCAATATCTCCACTACTAAAAGTCTTGGCACAAATGAATTGGTAAAAGACATTTTTACCCTATATTGCTATTTAAAAGTTCATTTTTGCTAAAACCATAGTTATTTTGGGTTTTTGAAAATCATTTTGGAGGTGTTATCGCATAGTTTGTAGCTAGGTCAAAAGGTTATAAGATAGAGGCCAAACTGGTGTAATAGGAACCTACCCCACCCAATGTCACCACAATGGGGAGGTTCTTTCTATTTAGAGAGGTCAGGCCCATGGGAGACGTCCCCGGTAACTTGGGGTTTTGAAGAGCCCAAGGTATAAAGGTCAAATTAAAAGTCCCTCCTCATAGGTTACCACCACGATCAGATAGTTGGGATAAACAACCAATAATGAAGTGTAGCCTCAAATGAGAACACATGCCTGGAACAAAGCAACATCAAAAAAATATATGCAGGCTATGATTCAATGGGTTAGTACTTCATATAACTATTTGATATCAATAATTAGCAATTATGAAAATAGATATTAACGAGATCAATGTTTATCAATATAACAATGGAATAATACCAATTCATCAATAAATATCAAGATGATGTAGCAAAGAATCTGTCCAATCAATCGCTTACTCAATAAATTCTTTAACACACCATCTAATTGCTTACCAATAAAAAATTCTAAGTCAAGATGGAATAACCAAGGATGACGTCAGCCTTATTAGGGTTAGTAGCTAGTTAGGGTTTCAAATTATGAGAGTTTTAAGAGTTGTTTCAATCACTTTCACTTCAATGTTGGAGGCTAAAGATTAGTGCCTAGGGTTATGGAGTCAAAAGGTGAAGGACGCACAAGTTGAAGGGAATGAGATTTAAAGGACAAGAGGGAAAGGTTTCAAGGTGCTGCAATGGTAGGGCCTTGAAGAAAGAACCCTAGGGGAGAGAGGCTCACTCTGGTGTTTCTTAAGCAAGGTCTCATGCTCTCTCCTCCTTCCCGACAAATGGCTATCTCAAAGACAAGTAAAATCAAAACAAGATATTTTAAAGAGCGAGAGTGTTGCAAAGCCAAGGCTCTTTCATCAAACCCTAAAAGAAAAAATGACCCTAGGTGTAGATAGCCTAGGCTTGGGACATCCTCTTTCTCTTGAAATTTAAAAGTACGGCTAGCTTAAGGGAAGAAGATAGAAAGGGTGTAGGAATGCCTAGGCTCTCTTCTTATTCTTCAATGGATTAAAAGGTTTTTCTATCAGGGGACATGATACAACAACCTACTTGTGTGTTTGTCCCCTAGGGTTTTGATTCAACAATGTATATATATAAATAGAATGCAAGAAATTAAACTACAACCATTCAATCAAGAAGTTTTGCAGAAAAATACTTACAAATCATCAAGAAAATAACATGCAAACCCTAGTTGTAAACCTTCCTTCATGAAAAACGCCATAAACTACCAAAACTCTCCTCTCCAAACAAGTGCACCTTCCTCAAAATAGCCAATAACCCTAATAGGGAACAAAAATCAGACCTCACTAGGAGAGTGAATGATGTGTTATGTCAAAATGAGGATAAAACTTCTCAATATATACTGTATCATGACCTTTAATTAAATTTTAGGTCATAAGATTAGCCGACAAGGCTTTAAACCAAAATCATATTGTTTTTACATTAACTTTTTTTTAAAACCCTAAATGAGCAAAACGTGAGACGTCAAGCCCTCCTGAGGGAGAAGTTAGGCCTTTTGGGGGCTAGTGCAGCATCCAAAAGCCAGACGTTATCCCTCCTTGGGCTCTTCCAAGCTTCCACATGTGCCAACAACCCTGTCCATCTACCATATGCTCATGATGATGTCACAAGCCTCCTGGTGACATCCTGGGTCATTTAGGGCCAATGTTCCACTGCAAGTGGGTCAATCCCCCTAGGTCTAGCTAAGCCAAAGTGCCCCTAATGAAATGTCCTCTTCTTCTCTGGTGCAAGACCTCGGTCAAACACTATCATGTCTCTACCCCTGATGGGGTTACAACAACCATCTAATGGGCTCTCCAGCCCCATGGAGGTCTGAACTAATCATCTCCCCATGTGTAGTGGTACACGTGGTACATGTCTGTCGGGCATGGTCCTGCACATCAAAAACTACGCCCTCCATGGGGTCATTAGTGACAGGGATCATAGCAATGTCAATCACATTTCATTATCAATTTTATCAAACATATGCATAAAATCCCTGATATATCATTCAATATCTCAAAGACTTTACAAAAACCTACAATACAAGGTTGAGAAAAAGGACAAGATACCCTATTGGGCTAGTATCCACAAGGAAAGGAAAGTTTCCAAGGGGTTTCATCCAAACCATGTAAATGAGGTGAATTGGTTCAAGGGATGTCCATACATACGGGTAGAGTGAGAGCCAGGGATGCATGATATTACCTGTGGGTGCCTTTGTAGAAGGAGAGCCATACCAGTCATGGATGCAAATTTTTCCAAGCCCCTTTTGCCTTTATTCTTTTCTTTATTTGCTTTTTCTTCTTCTTTTTCTTTTTATTCAAGGGCTAACCAGAGGACACTGCCTTGGCATGGTGACTAGAGATCTCAGTGCTACCCACAAGTACTTTCATAGAGGTGATAAGGCTAGCTTGTGATGAGACCCCCTTTCCCTTGGCCATGCAACCAAAGTTCATTTCCCTGGCATGGTAACAAGATGGTGGCAATGTGATGTTGTTAGGTACCCATGAACATAATAGGCTATCCCATGATGAGACCCCCTATCCTCTTGATCATGTATTGTTTGTTATTTTTTTGGGGGTCCCTCTTGTTTCTTGCTGAGAGGATTTTTATTGCCTTCTCTGGGATCCCTGGGCAAAGCATCTCGAGATTTCAATTTTTAGGATTTTATCTTTTACCAGCTACTTTTAACTTCTGGGCCTTTAGCCCCTTCTTCCCACGAGATAAGGTGCAACCCCACAAACATATCATCCTAATGCTCGGACAAGGGAAATGGGACATATGAGCAGGAGACAAGAAGGAAAAGTGATGGTATGATGGGAGCGGACGATGGCTCTTCATAAACCCCCAGTGGCAAACCAAAACCTATGGGTATAATCTTGCTAGGGCACCTAGTCAATCTCCCCAAGCATGGTCAAGTGGGTCAATGTAAGATTCAAGCAGTCGTCATAAATAAAAGGAATTAGATGCATACATTTAAAGGTTATAATGATCAAAAGTGACACATACCATGATATCTAGACCAATTACCTCATGGAGAAAGATCCTTTTCCAATACAAGACCAAGACTATGGTGATGGATGTTGTTGCTACTGACAAGATGAATCTGATGAAAGAAGAGAAGGAGGGGCCCTCCAAGGCCATGCTCAGGTCAATCCTGCTCTTGGTACTCCATGTCTAGGACCTATGGGCCTCGAGACATGATATCCTAGCTATCCCATGAAATCAAGGATAACATCTGGCTCCAACTCGGAGACATGTGCTCACTGTAGAACACATGAGAACCTCATCATCTCTGGCATAACGTGCATACCCACTCAACTCGATAGGGGCATCAGTAACAAAGATGGGGTGGTATTTCCACCCCGCATATATAGACATACATATAAAACAATCATAAATGTGAATACAAAGTGAAATACTTACATGTACTTCCCTGTTAGTTGGATGTCAATGTAGTCAACCAACTAGTGAAGCCAGTCCAACAATGTCCCGTGATACCTTCCTTTGTGCTTCATCATAAACCAAAATAATGATAAATCAAGCACAAAAATGACATAGGTTAGAACATATATCATATCGTCAGAGATCTCAAGTTATAACTTATGGAGGCAGGTGGGAGGGATAAAATACTGTCAAGCCCATCTCTGAGGAAAGTACTCAATCCACTTCAAGAAAGGGTCATGAAAATTGTAAGGTCTAGAAAAATGACTCAAAGGGCCTGCCAACTGGCTACCTAGGACATCCTCATGCTCTGAAGTCAAGGAAGGGATCGACAAATACCTAGCAGATGACTGGAAAACTACCAAAGGAAAATTAAAAAACTGGGATAACTGACTCAAACTTGCAGTATCCAACCGACCCTTGGAGTCTAGAGTTTGCCTAAGAGGAAGCTCAACATAGAAAATATACTTTCCAACTACACCTTTAATGGACAAGCATGATAAAGTAAAAACAGGTGGTTGGAGTGAAAAGTCATGAGAAACATTCTTTAGGAAAACAATGTTCTTACTTGCATCAAAATCCAAGCAGAGTAGTGGTTGATAATCATCTTCATAAAATAAATCCAAATTCTTAGAGGAACTATCATCAAAGTCCTCAAGGTATGACCAAAAATCATCAGGAAAACAAGGTACTGGGTCATCCTTGGGTTTTTGGAGAGTACGGGTAAAAACCTCATTTCCTTGTTGCCACTAGTGAAGAGAAATCCAATGTGATAATTGCAAAGGAAACACTTGGAAATGACTCTCAATGTCATAGATGGGATCCATATTATAACCAACTGTATCCCACCTACGTCTCCCAACACGTATGAATTCATCAATGTTATCAACTATGTCATTATTTGTATCATAACATGCAAGTTTTGAAAACTCATTCACATCCTCCTCATTTCCTTCATCATAAGGTAAAACATCATCAAAAACTAGGGGAGGAGGGAAACTTATTGTGTCTTCTTGTGCAGGGGCTTCGAGGACTTCATGCGTCATGGTCTCATCCTCAGGAACTACCCCTTCATCTTCAATTGTGCAACAAGAAAAGTCTACTTCTTTCAGGGATTCCATTTTGAAGAGAAGGAATTTCAGATGGCCTCATCAGAAGGAGGAGCACAAGTTTGTACTTCATCATCTTGCGTAGGTTCTTGCTCCTTAATCACGTCTTCACTCAGTTGTTCAAAAACTTGTTCCCTTCTTTCTTGTGGATTATTAGTAGAGGTTTCCAGGGAAACTAGTTTTATCAAGATGAGAGTGTCCAAAGTATGGTCACTGATTTTGGACAAGGAGAGGTTTACCTCAATTCATATGGCCATGTTGTGAGCTTCCGTAAGTGTCTTCAAGCCCTTTTTATTTAGGAGGAAGCTTAAATTCCCTAGAATCCCATTGGTATAGAGGTATACGAGGTACTTTTCTTTAGGAAGATGTCTTTCAGGAATCTGGTACAACAACCTCTGAAACCTAAACCCAAAAACTCTGACGATTTCATCCTTTGTTTGTTTTATGTATTCAAGTCCTTTCAATAATGATTGGATATATTCCAATTTCACACCCCACCTCTCAAGAAATATTTCTTCAAACTGGTCCATAGATGTGATGCTGGCAGCTGGAAGGTTATCATACCATCTTCTAGCTTATCCATGCAGAGTGGCAGAGAATAGTTTCATTACCAAGTCTTTAGCATTATCACTAACTGGGTGGTGCCGAAAGAAAGCCCAAAAACTGCTCATGTGACAATCAGATCTTTCTCCATCGATGCTAGCGAATCTAGGGAGCCATTTTTTATACCAAGGGAGAATTTGTCTAGGATATCCCAGGAGCTTACTCATGTCCAAAGGTTCATAGTTTCCCAGATCTCATTGTGAATTCATAGTTGGCTTAGTCATCAGTGGAGTCGCCAGAAAATTTTCTTGAAACTATCAAAAGAAAAGGGAAAACACCCTAGTGGAGTCGCCAAGTAAGCTTGTAAGATAAGTCTCTGAGGCAAGGCTTACCAAAAATAATTTTTCGCTTGAGGAGAATTGACTCAGTGTTCCCTGGAAAATGCACCAAAATGTTATCACACAGTTTGTAGCTAGGTCAAAAGTCTAGAAGATAGAGGCCAAACTGGCGTAACAGGAACCTAGCCCACCTAATGTCACCACAATGGGGAGGTTCTTTCTATTTAGGGAGGTTAGGCCCAGGGGAGATGTCCCCGTTAACTTGGGGTTTTGAAGAGGCCAAGGTATAAAGGTCAAAGTAAAAGTCCCTCCTCACAGGTTACCACCATGATCAGATAGTCATGCTAAACAACCAATACTGAAGTGTAGCCCCAAATGAGAACACCTACTCGGAACAAAGCAACAGAAAAACAATATATGCAAGCTATGATTCAATGGGTTAGTACTTCATATAACTATCTGATATCAATAATTAGCAATTATGACATTAGATATTGATGTGATCAATGTTTATCAATATAGCAATGGAATAATATCAATTCATTAATAAATATCGAGATGATGTAGAAAACAATGTGTCCAATCAATCCCTTACTCGATAAATTCTTTAACACACCATCTAATTGCTTACCAACGGAAAATGTTGAGTCAATATGGAATAACCAAGGATGGTGTCAGCCTTATCAGGGTTATTAGTTAGTTAGGGTTTCAAATTATGAGAGTTTTAAGAGTTGTTTCAATCACTTTCACTTCAACGTTGGAGGCTAAAGATCAGTGCCTAGGGTTATGGAGTCAAAAGGTGAAGGACACACAAGTTGAAGGGGACGAGATTTAAAGGACAAGAGGGAAAGGTTTCAAGGTGTTGCAATGGTAGGGCCTTAAAGAAAGAACCCTAGGGGAGAGAAGCTCACTCCAGTGTTGATTAAGCAAGGCCTCGTGCTCTCTCCTCCTTCCCGGAAAATGGCTAGCTCAAAGACAAGTAAAATAAAGACAAGAGATTTTAAAGAGGGAGAGTGTTGCAAAGGCAAGGCTTTTTCATCAAAACCTAAAAGAAAAATATCCCTAGGTGTAGATAGCCTAGGTCTGGGACATCCTCTTTCTATTGAAATTTAAAAGTACAACTAGCTTAAGGGAAGAAGATAGAAAGAGTGTAGCAATGGCTTGGTTGTCTTCTTATTCTTCAATGGCTTAAAAGGTTTTTCTATCAGGGGACATGAGACAACGACCTACTTGTGTGTTTTTCCTCTAGGGTTTTGATTCAACAATGTATATTAATAAATAGAATGCAAGAAATTAAACTACAACAATTCAATCAAGAAGTTTTGCAGAAAAATAGTTACAAATCATCAAGAAAATAACATGCAAACCCTAGTTGTAAACCTTTCTTCAAGCAAAACACCATAAATTGCCAAAAATCTCCTCTCAAAACAAGTGTGCCTTCCTCAAAATAGCCAATAAACCTAATAGGGTGCAAAAATCAGACCTCACTAGGAGAGTGAGTGATGTGTTATGTCAAAATGAGGATAAAACTCCTCAATATATATTGTATCATGACCTTTATTTAAATTTTAGGTCATAAACTTAGCCGACAAGGATTTAAACCAAAATCATATTGTTTTTACATTAAATGTTCTTTTAAAACCCTAAATGAGAAAAAAGTGAGACGTTAAGCCCTCCTGAGGGAGAAGTTAGGCCTTTTTGGGGCCAGTGTAGCATCCATAAGCCAGATGTTAGCCCTCCTTGGGCTCTTCCAAGCTGCCACATGTGCCAACAACCCTGTCCATCTTCCATATGCTCATGATGATGTCACAAGCCTCCTGATGATATCTTGGGTCATCTGGGGCCAATGTTCCACTGCAAGTGGGTCAATCCCCCTAGGTCTAGCTCATCCAAAGTGCCCCTAATGGAACATCCTCTTCTTCTCCGGTGCAAGACCTCGGTCAAACATTGTCTTGTCTCTGCCCCTGATGGGGTCCCAACAACCATATGATGGGCTCTTCATATCCACAGAGGTCCGAACTAATCAGCTTCCCATGTGTATCGGTCCATGTGGTACCTATCCATCGAGCATGGTCCTGCACATCAAAAACTACGCCCTCCACGGGCTCATTAGTCACAGGGATCATAGCAATGTC
>JASDQU010713313.1:12566-22867 GCA_032191745.1 Picea mariana
CTATTGTTTTCATAAATATCTCAACTATTGTTGCATTGACCTTGAACTATCAATGATCCTTTGAATCATGTTCTTGATGTGAAAACAATTATTCATAGAGAACCTTATGTGTTGTTAAGAGCACAATTATATTTCTCGAACTATTTCTCCTTGTGCATGTTTGCGTAGACCTATAATGATGGCAGTGAAAATAGTTTAGAAACCTTTGTAATGGTGAGACTCTATTTTTTATCTGGATTATATTGAGAATGACATGAAGGCACAAATATAGAAAGGAAAAACATAGAGATATCACAAGAAACAAAATAATACAGTTAAACTTAGATTTTATTAATGATTGTCTGGAATACAAAAGACTGTAAAATGCAAAGCACATAAGCTAGCTAGATTGGTGGTATCTTATCTCTGAAGAGAGAGATGTGATGGCTACACTCATTCGCAAGAACATGATTACAAAGAGGCCAAAAATACCTTTTAACATAAATCATCAATGAGAAAACCATAAGAATTCAAAACCCTAACCAAAGAAGATGAAACACCAAAATTTTTGTGGGCCTCAATGTGGTTAGTTGATACGTCAACTTCCCAGGGGCACAATTTTTTCATATAATCTTTTTTTGGGGTGCTCGATACCCCGTTGAAAATTTCTATATGAGGAGTACATATTTTCTTCGACCTAGAATTTGTATTCAAGTTCATGTTTGGTGTTGTCACACCCAAAAAATCTCATTTAGAGCCTCAAAATGACCCTAGAAGTTTTGGACCCGAAAAAACATAGGAAAACTACCAAGAGGTGGAACCATTCTAAATTAGTCGAACAAGTGGGAGGAAACCAATATCCAAATGTATTATTCCTCCCCCCTTAGGAATAAATGGTCCCCATTTCGTCAATTTCCTCCATCATATGGGGAAACTTTTGTTGAACTTTATTCTAAGTGAGCCACTTCACCTGGTGAAGAATCTTCCTTTCTTTGACAACCAAGTAGAGTTGGATTTTCTACTAGTGAGTTCCCTTCATCTTGTTGTCCATGATCCGATCAATTGTCTCCTATTCAATGCAGTTAGGATTGATTTCTATAGGGGCCAAGTGCTTAGTCACATTAGAAGTGTCTAAGAGGGGTGGAAAATATGGTGGAAGCAGTTCCACATTAAATAATAGGTGAAATCCAAGGAAAGGGGGGATACTTAATTCAAAATCATTCTCACCCATAGCCTTGGTGATGGCATAAGTCTTGTATTAGAGTGGGAGGAGGTTCTAATGGGTTCTTGTGAGGTTCTATTTCTGCAAATGAAACCATACCTTATCTCCCACCTAGAACTTGTGTGGTACTATATGTTGATTGTGGTGTTGCTTGTACTTAGCATTTGATTTCTACAGAATATCATGAACTTATTGTTGGATGTGATGGATTTAATCATCAAATTTGGATACTCGATTATCCTTGGTATTATCATGGGAGGACTCTTCATGTGCAGCTACAATGGGAAGAGATACATCGATTAAGGCCAATGGATAGAACCCCAAGCACACTTAAAAAGGGTTGTGGACAATAGAGTTGTGGAGGGATCTATTATAGCTATGTTGAACATAAGGAAGGCTCCCATCCCATGTGTGTGGACGCTTGGAATTGGACATCCTCAAGATATGGAAAACCATCATGTTGAGTACCTATGTGTAAATGTGTTGAACCTGTACAAAATATATCTAGCTAGCAAATGACATACACATTTTGCAGAGAAAATATGAGAAAAGAGAAACATGAGAGAAAGAATGGAAGAATTCTCATTAACTGAATGAATGAATGATAATTTACACATGATATACTCTGTATAACTCAATGAATGTGCATTGGGGGAGAATCCAATGTGTCATAGTGGTGGTCTAGAGTGATCTGGACACACACCAACAGTTACAGGAGTAAACTTCCACCTAGTCTAGTCTATCAGGTAGTTACGAGAGTGAATTGCCACCTAGTCTGAGTTAACTAGTCTCTCAATCTTTTGTTCACTGACTGAAATAGAGTGAAGTGAGGAGGATATTAGGGAATCATGAGTAATGAACTAGTCTGGTGATAATACCAAAGATAATGTGCATTAGCTGGTGATGATCCCAATGTTGCATGGTGATGATCCCAATGTGGCATCTAGACTCCACTCAACTGATCAAACTGACATGTGAACTGAAGAGAATATTATCCTAGAGGAATATTCTCCCTAAACTATAGGATACTGAATAATAACTAATAAACATAGGGAAAACCTTAGGTAAAATAAATCCTAGGTGTGTGTGACGTCTCTCCAACACCCCCCTAAACATCACTATGGTGAAAATAAAGAATGGGTCCTGACAAAAAGGCCATGTTAGATACCCAAATACAAAATATACACTGAAATCAATGAGGAAAGAGGGAAGGACTCATGGGAACCGCCCCCCTCAAAGTATAATATATGTAAAAATAAGAACTAATAGTTGCTAGGAAACTGTATCCTTCACTCCAAGACGATTGCACAGATAATTGAACTTATGCTCAATGAAATTCTTGGTGAAGATGTCTGCAGTCTGTTATGCTAAAGGATATAATTTCTAGTCAATGATCCCCACATGTACTAAGTCCTGGGTGTAGTGCATGTGGATCTCGATGTGCTTCATCCACTACCTCTGAACTAGATCACTGCAGAACTTCAGAGTGCTCTAGTTGTCACACCAGATGACGATCGACCAATGAAACTGAATGCCCAACTCAGTGAGAAAATGTTGTAGCCACATATCCTGAATGGTTATTTTAACTACCCCTTTGTACTCTACATTGGTTGAAGATAGAGAAATAGAATCCTTCCTCTTGCTTGACCAATTGATAGGCCCAGAACCAAGACTAAGTGAGTAACCAGATGTGGACTTGCAATCAATTTTATTGCCAACACAGTTGGAATCAGTGAACCCGATGAGGTCCAATGTAGATTCTATTTCATAGTGAATCCCAAAGATGATGGTGCCTTGTACGTATCAAAGGATGCACTTTGTATCCTTCTAATGTTGTTCATTTGGCTCCTGCATGAACCTGGGGAATGCTCCAATTGCATAGGAGAGGTCTGGTATGGAGTGTGTAAGATACAAAAAGATCCCCACTAGTTGTCTATAGAGTTTGTTTTAAACCATTGGAGTGCCCCCTCCATCCTCAAGTATGACTCCTAATAGGAAAGGAGTTGGGGCAGATTTGTATTCTGTCATGTGAAATATCTCAAGGAGATATCGTGCATACTTGGCCTAAGACAGTTTGATGCCTGATGCATCCTAACTGATCTTGAGTCCAAGGAATAAATGTAGTGGAATCATGTCTGTCATCAAGAACCTATCATGAAGAATTCTATTGAATACAACAATTGCTAAAGTTAAGCAACCAGTGATCATAAAATCATCAACATACATAACTAAGAGTAGAAGTGAATAAGTCGTCCTGAGCATGTAAACATTTGGGTGTAAATTACAATGTACAAATTTTTGTGAAAATAGGTAGATGTCCATATTGGCATACCATGCCCTTGGGGACTTCTTGAGGCCATAAATAGACTTCTTCATTCGACATACCAAATATGAATTATGCACAAATCCCTGGGCTGCTCCATATAGATCTCCTCAGAGATATCATCGTGAAGAAATTCATTCTTCACGTCCATATGATGGAATTCCCATACCTTGGTTGTTGCAATGGAAAGCGAAAAACATATGGAATCAATATTCGCAACTCAAGTGAAGGTCTCATCATAGTAAACACCATGCACCTTTTGAAAGCCTTTGGCAAGTAGCCTAGATTTGTATTTGCTAACCTGTCCATACGTTGCACTCTTGGTCCTGTAGACCCATTTTCATTTGGTAGGTTTCCCTCTTGAAGGAAGGGGAACTAAATCTCAAGTATGATTCTTGAGGAGGGATTTGTACTCCTCCTGCATGGCAGATTCCCAAAATGGATTTCCAACATCCTCTCCATAGGACTTTGGATCTGAAGGCTGAACCAACAAAATATGCTTGGGTGGCATCAATTCAATGGCATTGAGTGCCATAGGAAGCTCCTTGAAATCATATCTATTCATCCTAGTATCAGATGGATCCCCACAATATCCCATGCATCCTAAAGAGTAGTCGTGGCCCACTTGGGCCTAGACTCTAGATCTGCACTCTAGATCTGCAGCTCCATCTGCATGCACTGAGTCTACATATGATTGTACTGACTTTGTATATGGATCATTTGAATCCTATGAATCATAACTCTCATCTGAATAAGATAAGGCATGGGCATTTTCATCATCTCTGACAGGTGGAAGAACAAAAGTGTTTTCATGTGGCTATTGAGGTACATGCGAGACACTTTCCTTGAATTGGAAACTATGCTCAATGATGAGATGATTCGAGCAAATATCAATGAGTCTGTATCCCTTCACACCTTCAGGGTATCCAAAAAATATACAGTATGTTCTTTGTGTATCAAGTGCCTTCCTCTTCTCAAAGGGAATCTCGGCCCATGCATGTGAACCGAAAATATGGAAGTGGGTCACTTTCATTATGGGGCTGCTCCAAGCCTTGTATGGGGTCTTATCCTTGTCATATCTATGGGGAGATATTTTTTGGATGTAGGTTGCACAATTAAGTGTTTCATCCCATAATCTTTGTGGAAGTGACTTTGCATGTAGCATGAAATATGCCATCTCGTTTAGAGATCTATTTTTTCACTCAGCAACTCCATTTTTTTGCGGAGTATAAGGAACCGTGTGTTGAAACTAAATTTTGACCTCATGACAAATATTTTGTATCTCATGGTTGACATACTCTCCCCCATTATTTGTTTGGAGGACTTTTATTTTCTTTCATGACTGTGTCTCAACAAGGGATTTGAAATATTTGAGGTGTTGAAAGATCTCTCATTTTTTCCTGAGAAAGAAAATTCATTTGAACAGTGACAAATCAACAAAAAAAATGAGAACATACCCTTCTTTACTAATTGATGGATGTATAAAAGGGCCCATTATATCACTATGGATTAGATCTAAAGAAAAGGAATCCTTTTGAGTCTTTCCTTTTTCGAATTTCTCTTGAGAGTGTTTTCCAACAACACATCCCTCACAGATAACTTTGGAGAAGTGGATGTCAGGTAGACCATCAACCATTACCTTATTTCTATGTTGTTACATATATATGAAATTTAAATTATCGAACCTGTCATGACATACCCTACTACTTTCATCAACATGTGTAAGCAATAATGAAAAATCTGGTTCAATAAATTAAGAAAATATGTAGTCTGTATTGATGGTTTACCTCACTGATAGTGTTAGAAAAACAGGATCACTGAGCAATAAAATAAAAAACAAATGCCAAAATAAAGGACAGAATATACACAATACAATAGAAACACATATTTCTGTGGTTCACCTAGTGTGGGCTACGTCCACCAGATAACTTGTCGAGTCCTTTTTTTTATTATCCAGCAAATGAAGGGATACAACCTACAACACACCCACTATAACTTCCTATTCTTTCTCTCACAGTCTCCTCTCTCAGAATACAATATTCGCAATGATATATAGCTGAAATACATTTCCCTCATAAAAGAGGGTTTCCTTCTAGGGAAAAAAACCCTAACATAACTTCTATCGTCAGATATGTGACCTTATAATGAACGGTCCATATTTATTATGAAACTAAAATATATATTTACAAGGCAAATTTTTCTTCGAGAGCTTCGCCCCCGAACCCCCCAGCCAGGGGTATGATCCCCCCAAACCCCGCAAGGAGGAAATCCCCCCCTTCAACCCCCTCATGTTGAGGGGTGTACAGTATTCTTTGGTGTACAGTCTTCATGGGTTATAAACATGGTTGAAAACAAAGACCTATGAAACAGGAAGATAATCATGCTCCACAACCAACAATCTCCCACTTGGAAACTAATCACAACAACTCTATTGTTGTTGTACCTATTGGACTATACTCCACCTTAGTCCTGGAAAATTTCTCATATTCACCTTCATTCTTGAAGACCAACTGAAACTGAGAAGGAACTCAACTTCTGCATAGTTACACCTTTTTTTAACATGTTTGTAGGATTTTGGCTAGTGTGTATCTTTTCCAAATTCAAATCTCCATCTTCCAAGATGGATCATATGAAATGGTACTTGAGTTGTATATTATTATTATTCAAATGGAAGGATTAGTTCCTTGCAATATGAATGACACTCTCTCTTTCATAGTACAACCCGTTATTCTCTTGATACTTTCTCAATTCCTCCATAAACCTCTATAACCAAATCATCTCTTTACTAGCCTCTGTAGAAGAAACATACTTTGTCTTTGTTGTTGACAGTGAAACAACATTTTGTAGTTTTGAAATACAACTTATTGATGTTCAACCTACAATGAAAACATACCTTGTGGTGCTCCTCCTGCTATCTTTATCACCTTCCATATCTGAATCAACATATCCCTATAGAAAAGTATATGAACCTCCTAAACATAATGCATGAGTAGAAGTACCTTTCAAATACCTGAGAATCCACTTTACTTCCTCCCAATGTTCTTTACCTGGATTTTTCATATACCTACTCACAACTCCCACTGCATGTACAATATCTGGTCTTGTGAAAACCATCACATACATCAAGCTTCCAAATACTGATGAATAAGGGACCTTGGACATGTATTTTATCTCCCCCTGTATCTTGGGAGACATTTCTTTGGTTAATTTGAAATGGCTGGCCAAAGGTGTACTAACTAGTTTTTCATTCTACATTCTAAACCTCTCTAACACCTTCTCTATGTACTCACCCTGAGCTAATGTCAAATTGTGATTTTTCCTATCTCTTGTTATTCTCATACCAAGGATTTTATTTGCATCACCCAAATCCTTCATCGCAAATGAAATAGCTAATTTCTTCTTGAGCACATTTATATCCTGCATATTAGACCTTGCAACAAGTATGTCATCTACATACAATAGCAAGATAATATAGCTTCAATTTTCTAGTTTTTTAAAATAAGCATAGTGATCAGAATGAAATCTACTATAACATTTTTCTGTAATAAACTTGTCAAACTTCAAATACCATTGTCTTGTAGCTTGCTTTAGGCCATACAATCTCTTCTTCAACTTTCATACCAAATTTTCCTTCCCTTTGACCTCATATCCTTGTGGTTGTTGCATATAAGTCTCTTCCTCAAAATCCCCATGGAGAAAATTTGGTTTTGCATCTAACTGTTCAATATGTAAATCTTCCACTGCCAAAATACTTAAAATAGTCCTAATTGAAGTCATTTTAACAACAAGAGAAAATATTTCATCAAAATATATACCTTTCTTTTCTGCAAACCCCTTTACAATATGTCTATCCTTATACCTCTTTTTGCCTCCATCTTCTTCCTTCAACTTATAAACCCATTTATTCTTCAATGCTCTTTTTCCTACATGCAACTGAACCAAATCCCAAGTTTGGTTATTTACCAAGGAATCCATTTCCTCTTTCATTCCTTGCTCCCACTTCCTTTTAGTGTCTACCTGCATTGTCTCTTCACAACATTATGGTTCACCATAATTAGACAACAACAATACAATGAAGGAGAGTATCATTCTAGGGGTCTGTATAACCTGGTAGATATTCTAAAAACACTTGCATGAATTTGAGGTACTTGTTTCTCCTATTGTTGTACATTTTGATTTTTTGGTACCTTTGGAATTTCTTTTTCGGTGATCTCATCAAGCACTGTGTATTCTGGTTTTTATTTTTCTTGTTTCTTTCCGTGCAACTAATCTTTGTACATGAATTTCTCATTGAATATGACATCTCTACTCCTAATGATTTTGTGATTTTCATAATCCCATAAACGATAACCAAAATCATTAACACCATATCCAATAAAGGTACACTTATTGGATTTTTCCTAAAAAAGTTTTATGTTTTCTTTATCAATATGGACAAATGCTTCACAACCAAAAGTGTTCAAAAAAGAATAGTTTACATTTTTACCTGTCCATGCCTCCTATGGAATTTTACCATCCAAAGAGATTAAAGGTCCTATGTTTATTAAGTAAACAACAATATCTACAACATATTCCTAGAACTGTAAGGGAAAACCAACATGCAGTCTCATACTCCTTCTATGCTCCATGATTGTCTTGTTCATCCTTTCTGACACACCATTTTCTTTTGGTGTTCCTGAAACTATATTCTCTCTACGAATCTCATGGTATGAACAGTAATCATCAAAATTCCTGCTGCAATATTCACCTCCATTGTCTAATATGAGACACTTCAACCTTTTTCTTGTCTCATTCTTAACTAAATCTTTCCATTTCTTAAAAGTATCAAAAACATCATATTTTTGTCGAATGTAATAAACCCAAGTTTTTCTAGTTGCATCATCAATAAAAATAACATAATAATGAGAGACACCAAGAGATGATACCCGAGTTGGTCCCCATACATCTGCATGCACAAGCTCTAACCTTTCACTCTTCTTTTCCTTCCCGAATCTAAGAAATCTGACTCTCTTTTGTTTTCCATAAAAAAAATGCTCACAAAAATCCAAATCAATTTGTTTAAGATATAGCAAAGAAAATATTTTGTTAAGTATCTGCATCCCCTTCTCACTCATGTGTCCAATCCTATGATGCCACAGTGTTGTATCTACTCCTGTATAACCTAAAGATATAGAAGAGTCAGTACTACTAGTACATAAATACAATGTACCTACCTTCTCTCCTTTTGCTATCACCAGTGATCCTTTAGTGACCTTCCACACCTTATCTATAAATATGGATATACAACCTTCACTTGCCAACTTCCCTATTGAAATTATATTTTTCTTTAGATATGGAACATGTCTTACCTCTTTTAACAACCAATGGTTTTCATTCCTTTGCTTTATTTTTACCTTTCTCATTCCAATAATTTTGCATGGTGCATCATCACCCAAATGAACCTGTCCAAAATCACTTGAACATAATCTAGAAAATGTTTCTTATGGGGTGTGGCATGAAATAAAGCCCCTGAATTTACTACCCAAGACTCATAAATATTATCTACAGAAAGAATCAAAGCATCTTGTAACACATCACCTGTTACATTTGCTTCTTGATTTTTCTCTTGTTGTTCATATCTTTTTTTCTGTGGAGCTCTGTAGTATTTCTTCATATGTCATTTCTTCCCACAATTCTAGCACTCTGTATTTCCAAGTCTGGATTTGGATCTTCCCTTCATATAATTTCCATGGTTCCTTGAGCCATTTACTCTATCCTGTTGTCTTCCCCAATTCTCCATGTTTAACACATTACCTCATGTCTCACTTGTGATTTTTTGTTGCATTTCCTTGCTAAGGATAAAACCAACAACATCATAAAATTTTAAAGTGTTTGAACCAAAGACATAGTTACTTACAGCCATGACAATTCCATTCTAACTTTCTGGCAATGAGAAAAAAATTAGGATATCCCTAACCTCATCATCAAAGTCCACTTTTACAAACCTTAGTTGATTCGTAACTATATTAAATTCATTTAAATGATCTTCAATAGACCCACCTGATGACATCTTCATATTAAAGTATCTCTTCATTAGAAATACCTTGTTGGACACCAAGGGTTTTCATACAGTTTATCCAATGCGTCCATCATATCCTTCGTTGTCTTTTCTTTCAAAATATTGAAATCTATCGACGATTCTAGGCTCAACCATATCATTCCTAGTTCCTTTCTGTCAACAACCTCCCATTATTTCTCCTTCATGCCCATCAACTTCTTTTCTATTCCACCCAATGGTAGGAATAGATCTTTTTGATATAAATAATATTACATCTTCATATTCCATAACTGGTAGTTTTGGATGATAAATTTCTCGACCCTAAACTTTCCATCTTCTTCCATTGTTCCCACTCAAACCAGGAACCCTCTTTTCCTATGGGTTAACTTTCATTCTGATACTAGTTGTTAGAAAAACAAGATCACAGAGAAATAAAATAATATAAAATGTGAAAATAAAAAACACAGAAGATACATAATACAATAGAGACACATATATATGTAGTTCACCCAGCATGGGCTACGTCCACCATAGAAATTGTTAGGTCCTTCCTTTTTATTATCAAGCAAATGAAGGGATACAACCTGCAACACACCCATTGTAACTTCCTCTTCTTTATCTCACAATATCCTCTCTCATAATAAAATATTTGCAATGATACATAGCAACGTTAAATTTCCCTCATAAAATAGAGTTTCCTTCTAGGGAAAAAAACCCTAACATAACTTCTACCATCATAT
>JASDQU010713315.1:0-27262 GCA_032191745.1 Picea mariana
TCCTTCTCAGTGCTCAGAATCCTCCATAATAATGTTACAAATGCACAATGAGGGTGTCTATATCCCATTTCCCTCCTGCGCTCTAAAACTGTCTAATCTAGAATTAAATTCTATCTACCTGCATTTACTACTATAAATGCCTTCTACCTACTAAGGACGAGAGCTAAAGGCTCAAGGTCTGATTACAATATACAAATGTGCTTCATCTTAATGGCTTCATTTAAGATCGTGCAACAACTTCCAAGGTGTTTTCAAAATTTGTACTGGCGCTCGTCCAGCTGTCTGATTGCTTCCGCGCTTGCTCGCTTGATGTGGGAGATGCTCCTGCATCATTTCTCCATCCTTTCATCCTGAACTATGTTGAGCTAACTCTTGGATTTATGCGACTGATCAAGAAAGGTTCTGAGTTTGTATGGGATACCACTACCAACAAAGATTTTGAAGCTTTGAAACTGTCTTTGACACGTACCCCACTACTCTTCCCATCTGATTACATTCGGGATTATTTCCTCTACCTCACAGCCTCAGATTATACCATCTCTATGGGTCTCGTCCAGGAGGATGATTCTCATGACAAACATGTCATCTATTAATTGAGTCAGAATCTCATGACTGCCTAAAACAAGTATTTACATGTTGAAAAACTGGCCTTGGCAGCCGTCCAAACTAATCAATGTTTCCAGCACTATATCCTTTCTCGCAAGACTACAGTAATTTCTAACTACAACCCTATGCAGCACATTATTACACGCCAATTGCTAGGGGGAAAATACTCCAAATGGATCATAATACTACAGGAGTTTGACTTAGAATTCGAACGAGCTAAGTCCAAGAAATCCTTGGTGTTTTCCGAGTTGATATGCGACCTTCTTTTCTTTGAGATGGAAAATGTAGTAGACAATTTATTACTCGATGAATCCCTTTTCCTGATCAGTTCCGACGATTTTTGGTATGGAGATATCATCATATATCTCCAGACCCAGACTTTCCGTCCCAATTTGTCTAGCACTAACCGTTGTCGAATACGCTACCAAACCCGTCCGTATATTATCCTTGGTGATACTCTTTATCATCGTGGGATTGACTCCATTTTTTGATGCTACCTCACATTTGACGAAGCCGAGAAATCCCTAAATGACTGCCATTCTAGATCTTGTGGTGGTCACATTTCTGGGTATGCTATTGCCTAGAATATCTTACGAGAAGGGTATTTTTGGCCTTCTTTATCCAACGATTATATAATTGTTGTCCAAAAATGCCACGCTTGCCAAACCTACAACAATAAAATACGATCACACCTTGCTCCTCTACACCCTGTGGTCTCCGTTGGTCCTTTTGTGAAATGGGGTATCGATTTCATGACATGTCACCCTCACTCAGTCGGGGGGCATGGATACACTATTGTAGATATAGATTATTTTACGAAATGGGCCAAGGTGATTCCACCATTCGACAATACTGGAAGGACTGTAGCATTATTTATATTCAATCACATCATTGCTCGGTTTGGTCTTCCTCAAGCTATCGTTACTAACCACAGTAGCCACTTTAAAAACTTCATGATGTCTGAACTCACTGAAAAGTTGGGTCCTCGCCATGAAAACTCAACACCCTATTACCCATAAGCCAATGACCAATTTGAAGCAATAAACAAAATCCTCATCACCATGCTTCGACGAATGATAGGGATTCACAAAATGAGTTGACACAAGATATTATTTTCAGCATTGTGGACTTACCGGACATTTGTTAAGTCTGCTACCGGGTTTACACCATTCTAGTTAGTCTATGGTCTAGAATCCATCTTGTTGATTGAATGTGAGATACCCTCCCTAAAACTAGCCGTCAAACTTATCCCAAACACTTTTGCCGAAGAAGAACGTCTGTTATATTTCATGTAATTAGATGAAACCCGTCACGATTCCACCCTAGTTATTGAAACCCAGAAGAAATGCATCAAAGCCCAATACAAAAAGCATGTCAAGCCATGCATTTTCTCCGAAGGTGATCTGGTTCTCCTTTACGAACAAGATCGGGATATGCTCAGAGCCAATAAATTTGAAGCTATGTGGCGAGGTGCTTATATCGTGAGACGAGTTTTGGAGAAAGGAACTTACGAAGTTAGTGGACTACAACGGTATCCATTTGAGTGAACCTAGAACTGGGTTGTACTTAAAGAGGTACTATGCTTAAGATCACCTGTGCATGAGTGATTGTATTTTATTGTATCATACTTTTTGTGTGTTACTTTAGTATGATTTTTCGTTATTTGGTATCTTCCCTCGATCACTTATCTTGCATTGTGCTTGGTTTCCATATGTCGGAGTCTTTGCTACCCCACATTGGCTTCACCGACGACGCTAGTCATAGCACTCAGAACCTTTCTTCTGCTACATGGGAAATTTACACCCCTACAAACAAACTTATCAGTCTACGAGGTGTGTGCCTCGGTCGTGTGACTAATAATATTTCAAAATATAGCACTGTCATCGAATTCTTGATTGATGCTATTTCGCTTGATATCCTCCACCTGGTTATATTACTCGATTCGTATCTAGTAGTACTACAGTTAAGCAATGTATTTGCTATCCGAAGTGCTTATTTTTTATGGGTACATTTATGAAGTCGCCTCTTGGAACTTTATTTTGATTATATTGAATATCATCACATTCCTAGATGTCTAAATATATTGATTGATGCCTTAGATAACTATGTGTTAGAAAGACATTTGGGACATTTATAAACCAATCACACATCACATGTATAACACAACACAAAATAAGTCGGTAGAAACCGTATATATGTATATAACGATCAAAAGTTTTTACAAATTTTTTTTTCCAAGGATCAAAATCTCAAAATACGAAGCCTATAGATTCTACAAAATAGCATCACAGGTGACGCTCATGATAATACACAACTGCTCGGGCTACCCTACAAAGAATTCGACTGAGAGACTTGGACATGCCCATAGTATGGCACTGGTAACGTCTCAGGATCTCCCCAATAGCAATGTCTAGGACATCTGCAGTTAACCCCTCTAAGTTATGTTCCACTACCTCGTAGTCCTCAACATCCCATCTCGCCACTGGAGCTGCTTTTCCTCGCCTTTGAATGGGAGACGTTCCTGGAGGTCGATACGGCCCCACATATGTGTCATCAAAAAGAAATTTTTTGATTAGTCCTTGGATAAACATAAAAACATTTCATATGATAAAATTTGCAAAAACATTTAAAAAGAGAAAAATGTGTAATTCTCACCTAAGTCACCCCACTGAGCATCCTCAGGCAAGACCAAATCCAGATCCCCTTAGAAATCCAAACTGTCATATGCATAGTTGTCGATCATCAGCATCTGGGGCCTCAACCAGTCAAAAAATGAATCATTATACTTGATTATAGGCCCTGCTACGTGTCAAGCCATGAGATTACACCACCTCAGCATCCTCGGATCCTATGGGGCCATTAAACCCTAATAAACCTGTAGTCGCAGCAGTGGGACCCTCTCAAGGAAGAATGACACCAAAAGTGACCCGTACCCAAATTGCTTCATGTCACCCTTTGTGCACTTCGTCATTTGTCTCTTCATACTGCGGAGAACTATGTCCGACCAGTTAAAAACCCAAGGCTCTGTGCACTCTATGGTGTATTGGAAATAGCTCTAGAGAGCCATGTGCAGAGCCATGCTCCTAGCCATGCATGCAATAGTAAAAAAGATAGTCCATAGGGTCAAATCTTGGACCCCCCCAAATGGAAATCTTACCCTTGCTTCTCTCTGCCTCGGGAACACAATACTGGTGAACATACTTTCTCATAAGAAGTTCGCCGCCTCTACCTCTGGTCAAAGTAGCATGGTATCCACGTTGTGACAACCCCATCAGAAAATAGATATCCTCGATATCTAGTGTCAGCATATGCACTCCCACGTGAAATATTTGTTGATCCACATCCCACATGTGGACTAGGCATTCCAACAACATGAGTTGGGCTCTCATGCCCAGGATCCTGAAACATTTCAAGAGCCCACATTCCCGGAGTGCAGCGATTGTACTCAGGTCATTTCTGGCAATGGAATCATCCTCCTCATGTTCTGTTTCTCTCCATTCCAACATCGCAATGGTAAAACACCTGCAAAAGATCCATGAGAGGGAAGTCAACAACTTGTTTTAAACTCTCTCATAATTTTTAATGAGCAAAACCACACATTAAAATCCATTTTTCGGCCCTTGCAGGTGAACCTTTTTCATAGTTAGAGATTCTCATAGGTTCCCTGAAGCCCACCTGTGAGAATATTCAAGTCTCATAGGTCCCACATGGTCCACCTACAAGAATGCTTGAGCACATGTTCCGACCCTAAAATGGACTCAAAACTCAAAAAATTATCAATAAAAACCAAAAAATAAACCATGGAAAAGTTGGAGAATCAAGAGATTACCTCATTGGCTGAAACCATTCACTGAATGATCACTTGTGCCTCCCAAAATACAAGAAAAGAAATTTGGAGGAAAATGAGATATGTTGGACAAGTTTTTGGGCAAAGTAACAATGAAATGGTAAAAATTGATTTTCACCCATATTTATTCACTTTTTACTACTTCTTATTGATTTTTTATATTATTTTTATTGCTTTGTTTATAAAACCTAATACTCTAATAGCCTTGTGAGTATGTTTTTTCGCAGATATAGCAACTTTGAAGTTCGGACGAGGGGGTACAGGTGTTTTTTCCTTTTGTTGCATGTACGACTACTTTTTAAGGTTTTTTAGGAAAAACCTCGAGCTCAGTCTTCGTTCATTCTCATGCTCGAAAATATATGAGAACGTAACCGAGTATAACTTTTCTTGTCTTTTCATACTCATCATGGTAACACGAAAATGATGAACGTAAGGGAGTATCTTTTAAGCTCTTTTCATGCTCCATAAAAATGAAAAGATTACTGAGCGATCTTGTTCTTTTCACGCTCGTTAAAGTATTTGAAGAAAATGTTTGACGGGTGATAGTTTATCACTTTTTCAATCTCGTCAAACTCTTTTACGAAAAAGGAACTGAGAGAGTTCTCTTTAAGTATTTTTCAGACTCTCAAAATGTGAAAAATCCCCGAGTTTTCTATCCTTGGACTCGTTAAACAAACATCGAAAGACCCGTAATGGGACTAAACCACTACTTCCTACGGTTCGTTAAATATACTCTAAGGGACTCATCTGAAGGATGAGCTTACATAAACAAGCATATGTTATCCTCCTCAAGCTTGTGTAAAAATAAAGAGGTACTCCCTAGAAATAGTGGGGGAAAATTTTGGGAAAGGGATATGTTTTCGTATTTGTATTAATGGCAGTAAGCGTTGCTATTGAACATGACACCCCCTATTCATCATTTGAATCCAGGTTGGGAAATCCATTCGTCTCTCATTCTACTTGCTACAAGGTCATATCTTGGGTCATCTTTGAGTCAGTGCTGCCAAGCCCTTGGTCGTGTCGTTCATATGTTCAATAGAAGTTTGAACGAGCCCTCTATTGAGTCGGCCATCTGCAATTGTCCATTCTTACTATGTCGGCCTTCCCTGTATCAATTTCAACCCGCATTCATACTTTGTTTCACCCTCAAAATCTGTTACTTATTTTATGTCATTGATGGGGGATACATCAAGGCCCTCCTGTGACGAGTCTTGTTCCGTTGACTCCAACTCATTATCCAGAAATGAGACTTAGAAATCATTTAGTACCTTGGAACCAGCATGCCTTAATGGCAGGTCTCTTTGCTTTCAACAGGGGTTTCACATCATTGATCCCTGATTGAGAGATTCCGTCGAGTGCTCGATTTCATCTCATTCATTCGCATTCATTCAAATTGTACTTTGATACCTTGGGAGTCATTGACATCAATGGTGATTTCCCTCGCACTTGTTAACGGTTTTCATCAATGAATGGTAATCAAGTGGTTTCTACCATCTTCGAATTCAACACAGGTAATCACATGGCTAGATTCGTACTTTCAGGTGATGGGAGTGAAGACCCTGGGTCTCATATTTTTTTATCCAAGCTACGATGGAGTATGTATGATTTGTATTGGCACATAGATCCACTTTGTATTTCATGTGGCTATGTCTTAATTCAAGTCTTCTCACATAGATCCACAGTGTATTCCTGGTGGCTATGTAGCATTTTGACGACATGGATCCACGATATATGATTGGTGGCCATGACCCACATTTATGATTCCATTCATTTATGATCTGATCATGGGAATTCCTACCTCAGAACTGGTATTATATTTTGCAAATGCTTGGTTGTTTACAGGTTTCCGATTAGGTGCGCTCCTTGTTTCGGACACACACACGCATTTTACAAAGTATTTTGGCTGTCACAAGTTCCAGCCTCATACTTTGGGCGCCATTCTATTACACATTATTTTGGTCACTCTGGTGATGTCTCTACAAGTGATGTATTCAGGCTCCCACAAGGAATTTTTGGTTGATAAAAGTGCCTTTTGTCTTCTTCCAAAAAACACATTTTTAAGATGAGTTCGCAGGCTGCCTATGTTATAGGGTGTGAAAATCCTTCATTCGCGTAGGCAACCCAAACTTAGGGTTTGAACTATTCACAGTCTGCTATAGGTAGGGTGTGAACCTATTTCAAAGCTTGGAAAAGAGAAGAGGTCACAAAGGTTCTAGAAGGGAATCTTCTAGAAAATGAGTTGGCATTCGCATGGTTAGCATCCTATTGACTTCTCAGATTTAGTGGGATCATCCTCATCCATGTAACCATCTCTGCTTCTCCTATATATTGAAAAGTTTCTCATGGAAAAGGTTAATCAAGATTGAATGAAGAATTGGTGAAATACTTGTGTGAAGAAATTTGCTTGGAGAGAAGCTTGAAGACTCTATTTAGTCCATCAAGTTGTACTGGATCTTCTTCATGCAAATGTAGAGCAAGTGTGTGTGTTGGAACCAAGGGTCACTAAAATGAAGCTTGCTACATCAAGGCAATCTGGTTGTATCTTCTACTTTCATTTAATATTATATAGAGGCATGTCCCTTTCCCATAAAATCACTCTTATTTTATTGCATAATTCCTTGATCATATGCATAGGTTGACATTGAATATACTTTGCCATCTTTTCTTTGGTTGGTTTGTGTTGTCTTGGACCTAATTTCATAAGATCACTGGAGTGAATTAGGAACAACAGAGACCTAAGGAAGCGATGTAAAGGTATGCCACTCATTCCTTCTTAGTAGTAGATTCAATGACCATAACTTAGAGAAAGAGTCATGTCCTGTCCTATTTTGTTCTAGATCTAGGTGGATCTAGGGAGATCTATTAGTGTCTGCACCTACCGATTTATCCAGTAATAGACATAGATGCAGGCAAGTCAATCATATAAGAAATTGGACCAATCCTCTCTAGGATTTCAAATGGTCCACAAAATTTGGTTGCCAACTTGGCACATCTTCCCAGTTTCAGGGAACTCCCATTAGTTTTCACTTTCAGAAAAACATGATCAACCACTTTGAATTCTTGGTGGATTCTATTTTTATCTACATAAATTTTCCATCTGTCTTGGGAAGATTTCAAATTCTACTTAATTTTCAACATTTGGTCCTCCATCTCCTTGAGAAAATCTGGCCCGACTACTATTCTATCAGCTGGGTTATCCCAGCTTACTGGAGTATTGCACCTTCTGTCATAAACTGCTTCAAATGAGATCATCTTCGATGATGCTTGATGCCCATTATTGTAAGCGAATTCTACTAAATGTAGGTAGTCTTCCCATTTTGATGGTTTATCCATCACATACATTCTCAACATATCTTCTATCACTCTATTCACCCTCTCTATCTGTCCATCAGACTTAGGATGGTAAGTTGTACTAAAGTTTAGATTCATTCTGAATCCTTTGAACAATCCTCTCCAGAAATTCGAGGTGAATTTCAAGTCTCTATCAGACACAATCATTTTAGGAATTTTGTGCAATCATGCCACTTCCTTCATGAAAATATCAGCGACATCTACTGCCTTGTGAGTAGTTTTTAGTGGAATAAAATGGGCATCTTTTGTAAGCTTGTCCACCACCACCATAATCGAATCATATAACTTGCTTGTTTTGGGCAATCCCATAATAAAATCCAATGTCACCACTTCCCACTTCCATTCAGGAATGGGCAAAGGTTGCAACAATCCTACTGGGTGCCTATGTTCTTCTTTAACTTTATGGCATTCAATTAATCTTGTGATGTATTATGTCATCTCTCTCTTCATACCTGGCCAAAAGATTGTCTCTTGACCACTACTATGGTTTTCTGATATCCACGGTGCCCTGCATAAGGAAAATTATGCATCTCATGCAAAATTATACGTTTCAAGTCCTGGACATTTGGTACAAAAATTATGTTCTTGTGTAGCAGTATTCCATCTACTCCCAACTTATAAATATCCATTTTCTTTGTTGTCTTAACTTGCTGTAATTTTTCTATCAATTCTTTGTATTGCAGGTCTGTATTTGGAGTCTCCATAATTTTTCTTTTAACATCAATCTGGTACATGATGATGGATATAGCACATAGTTCATGCACCCTCCTACTGAGTGCATCAACCATTTTATTTTCTTTCCCCTTGATATGCTTTATATCAAAGTCATATTCTCTTAGAAATTATAACCATCTGCTTTGCCTAGCATTTAGATTTGGATGATCAAATAAACATTTCAAACCATTGTGGTCTGTTCTTAGCTCAAACCTTTTCCCCATGAGGTAGTGTCTCCATTTCCTCAGGGAATGCACTATGGCTGCCAACTCCAAATCATGAGTGGCATAGTTTATTTCATGCTCCTTCAACTTCCTTCATTCATAACATATCACAAATCCATTTTGATTGAGGACTCCTGCAAGTCCTTCATTACATTCATCTATGCATACAATGGAATCTTCATTTGGGTTTGCAATCCTTAGTATTGCAGCACTTGCCAATAATTGTTTCAAATGTTGGAAACTCCTTTCACAGTCTGATGTCCACTAAAACTTCATATCCTTTCTTTCCAAGGAAGTGATTGGGTGTGCTATCTTTGAGAATCCTCCAATGAATATCATGTAGTATCCTACAAAGTCCATGAATGATCTAACCTCTGTCACATTCTTTGGTGTTGACCATTCTTTAATGTATTCTATCTTCTTAGGATTCACTACTATCCCATCCTTTGAGATGATATGCCCCAAATAATAAATTTGTTTTTGATAAAATGAGCACTTGCTCAATTTGGCATATAACTGACATTCCCTTAATAGATGAAACACCATCCTCAAATGATGTTCATTCTCTTCCTTTGACTTGGAATATATAAGAATGTCATCCAAAAAGACAATGAAAAACTTGTCCAAATACTCTCGGAAAACACCATTCATAAAGCACATGAACACAACTGGTGCATTTGACAACCCAAATGGTACCACTGTGAACTCATAATGACCATACCTTATTCTAAAGGCGGTCTTGCTAATATCCTCTTCTTTAATTCTTACCTGATGGTATCCTGATCTGAGATCTATCATTGAAAATAACTTTGCATCCTTCAATTAATCAAAATGATCATCGATCCTTGGCAGAGGATACTTGTTCTTTACAGTCACTTTGTTCAATTGTCTGAAATCAATGCACAATCTTAATGTTCCATCTTTCTTTTTCACAAACAAGACTGGGGCCCCCCAAGGTGATACACTTGGGAGTATATACCCCTTTTTCAGAATTTCTTCAAGCTGCATTTGCAACACCTTCAATTCTGGTGTACTCATTCTATAAGGAGTCTTTGACATGGGAGTTGCTCTTGGTGTCAGATTTAGAGAAAAATCAATGTCTCTCTTTGGGGGTAGTCCTGGTACTTCATTGAATACATATTCAAACTCTTTTAGGACTGCATAATCCTCCAAATTTTTCACCTTTTCTTTAGGTTTCTCCTCCATATGAGCTGCAAATATTTGACATCCTCTTCTATAACATTTCTTCAGCTGCAATGCCAAAATTTCTCTAACGATTATTTCCCTGGGAATTCCCTACACTTTCCTTTGGTTCTCTTCTTCATCCAAGAAAGTGAATGCTTTGTTATGACAATCCAATAAATCATGATGTGGGTCCAACCAATCCATCCCAATTAAATAGTCATAGGAACCTAAAGGTAAGATGTTCAAATATTCTTTGGTGTTCAGTCCATTTATGTCTATGAGGCGTGACTTGACCATCTCATTAACCTTTATTCTAGATCCTCTATCCAGTTGTACCAACCAGGATTTCCCATGCTTGCTTCTTGGAAATTTCAAACTTTTCACCACCTTAGGGTCTATATAACTATGATTATCTCTTGAATCAATTAAAATAACAAGGGTTTGGTTGTTGATCATACCTTCCACTTCAATCATGTGGGATTGATACTTTGCTTGCTTGTTGTCCAGGGCTGCATAAATCCTTGGAACATATCTTCCCATGTCCTCCACTGTTTCATCTCGTTGTACATTGTGAACAACCCGGCCTTTTTCACCTCTATGAGGACAATCTATGAACCTATGGTCCCCTTTACAACCCCAACATTGGATAGGTGGTTATCTTGGCCATTGACTCCCTGTGTCAATCGCTCTGGTTTCTTTAGGCATTTGTTGTCCTTGTGGATTATTTCTGAAGAATGGTGTCTTAGATCCCTTCTTCCTTTGATCCACCTTGAATTTCTTATTGTCTTCCAAAGTCCTTTGGAAAGCTGGACTTACTTTTTGTTGATCATATAGGCATTTATCTCTCCTTATGGTCTCTTCTAATGTCTTGGCATCATCATACTGTATTTTTTCATTAATGAACGATGGCAATCCACTTAAATACCTTTGAATTTTGACTGTCTCATCCTTGTTGAAAGAGACATACTTCACCAGTTCCATAAATCTTCTCTCATATTCATCTATGGTCATACTTCCAAGCTTGAGTTCAAAGAACTCCTTCATTTTCTTGTCATAGTATCTCTTAGTCAAGTACTTCTTCTCAAAATACTTCTTGAATTCCCTCCAAGTAACACTTTTCTCTACAATGTGTTGTACCTGCACAAGTTGATCCCACCACATGGAGGCCTTTCCTTTGAGTTGATAGATAGATATTCTACCTTCTGCATGAGAATAATAATTATGCAATTGAAAATACTTCCTCATGCCTAGCAACCATGTTTCTGCATTTTCATCCTTCTTGTGCTCACCATCAAATGTAGGAGGTTTTATTTTTTTCATTTCTCCTCGCAACGCATCCACCCCAGATCTCTTATACCTTCTGATAGGGGATAGACTTGAGTTGTTTCCTTCTCTCTTATGTGAATACCTTTGGGAATGATGGTTATGTCTACTAACACTTTTTACTTTTCTTTTCTCCTCTAAATCTTTGTGACTCCCAGATTCACTTGAGCCACTCTCCTTAACCAAATTCTTTTCTATTCTGTTCAAACCCTCTAATAGCTTCATGTTGAAGTCATCCTAATACTCTTTGGCTTTCATAAACCTTTCATTATTAGCTTTATGGATTTGGACATCCTTCTGCAAATTCTCAATGGTCTCAGCCACATTCATATCTTCATTCCTTTCTTCTCCATGTCTGTTGGAGTTCATTCCTTCCATGCAGAAATGGACATCCACCCCTCTTATCTTCTCTGGATGTCTATAATTCCCCTGTGCCTCTTCCATTCCTATGGAATCTGCACTGGTCTGACCTGATCAAGTTGTTGTTAATTCTGCAAAATGTGTAGCCATCGAAACTAATCAGGCTAACAATTCAGCAATTCATGAGAATATACACCATTTCAATTCAACATACACATCAACATTATCACTCCCAGTTTCCTGGTGTTATAACCATGACAATTCTAGATAAGACCCAATTCTTGAAAACACCGATGCGCAGTGCCTTCCGAGATACACTTGTGCAAGAAGGTGGTTTGTTGAAACCACTTTCGCCAAGACACAGTATCACGCGTCTCAACATGTCAAATCCACCACTCATGGAGCAAGTGATGGCTATTCAGATCACCCTACTTCACTCGTTCGGTACTTCGCATTCATGTGACGTCAGCTAAACACCGCCATGTAACGAATTTAAAAGCTAATCATTTAAAATGGATTGGTCGAGAATGGAAACCCAACGCTCTTGTACATAATATGTCTACACTTCATAAATGGAATTCTATAATTACCACTCCATAAGTATGAAGATATCTATGTATCCATAATCGAGGTAATCCCCAACTGCTCGAATTTTTGATCTCTGTAAAAACACCTTTAGGTATCCATAACCTGCGATACATGGACAAGGATAAATCGAGTGAGACTGGTTATTCGAGCAACATGCTAGGCTTTCCTGTGAATAAGGAGGAAAGGTTCCTTGCACACATTCTAGAAACTAAGTTTCATGTAGAGATGGCTACAGACTCGCGGTTGGAAGCCAGGCTGAATCCCACTATAAGGATTTAGTTATCAACAGACCAGCCGCTAAGAAGAAAAGGAATAAGTGGCATAAGAAAGAGGAATCTACGGTTGAAGTGGCCAAAAGTGTTGGAGAGAATCAACTGGTCTGGTTAGATTCTTCCTTAAAGGTGGAGATCGCTAAGCTGAAGTAAGTCTTCAACTAAGATAAGCATGTCTCAATGAATTTTGAACAACCAATAGCGGAGGTAAAGAGTACAAGAGATGATAGGCATGTTCTTCAAATGACCCTTTTTACAACAGGCTAATTGTTGTCATCACCTTTTGTAATTTTGTGATTAATACGATTATATAAATATAGAAATAGATTTTAGACTATTTTATTACAATTTCTATCTGGTGATGTTATGAATCTTGTTTTCTTTTATAATAAGTTTTTCTTGTAATCTTATATTTTTATTTTCATCTGTCTAAATCGAAGGAAATTAAAACTTGGAATTCTTTTTAATTAATGCTTCGATGTGGTTATGTGTTTCTTTTTATCTTATTATTATGCAATTTAAACTCAGACTCATCGCGTTCCAAGCGACTTCACGCACATTAACTTGACTTGTTCATTTATATTTATCGTGCATAGCAATATTACAAGGTAAAAAACATCTCTTCGTACTTAAATCTACTGTGCATTTCTTCTTTGCCGCACTGACAACTCAGACACATTACTCTTGCGTTGTGCGCCAATATCCATTGCACATAGTTTTTGTACCATGCACCGATATTCCACATTCATTTCATCCTATGCATGCACCATGTCAAGTTTAACATATTCCATAGTGCCCAAATATCTACACACACTACTAAATACACCGTCGCGAAACAATTTATACTCATACTTATGTGCGTACTAACAAAACTCCTCTATGTTAAACAATACTTGCGCACCCCATGTGCACATTACTATGTGTGTGCTCACCATGCAAGGCTAAATTCAACATGTGCATCCACACTTAATGATCTTACGCGCAGCGCCACAATTTACCACACACACTGGAACGCCATCGTTTTCCTGCATGGTACCAAAATTTACCGTGCGCGTGCCATCACGCCAACCTTTTTCCAAGGACACTCTGTGACTCCAATTCTAGTCACTTCGAAGTTACTCTTCTTTGAATATTTGCTTCAACTGAACCCCTCTAGCCCATCCAAGCTCAGTGTTGAACTAAATCTCTGATACCATTCTGTAACGTTCCCCCGACCAACCTCAAGCCGGGGTATGCCACTCCAGAGCAGCCACTCATGCTCTGACACCAGTCGGTAACATTCCAGTACTTCAAGATGGGCCATTCTACTCTAGGTAACACTTTCATTCCCATACTATGAAACATATAGTAGCATACCCAATAGTCAACTGAGAAATGCCACATAAATTTACTCTTTAAACTCCATGCAACTAAGACATATACATACAACATGCTCGCGGAAGCTTTACATCTAAACATAAACAAACAATCACTTTCTGTAACATATGACTTTTGTGCTAAAATAACAGTAACTATAGATATGCAGCATTTACAAAGAATTACCCATAAACATACAGGAAATTATAATCACATATATTATAAACCATAACATAGGCATGTAAACAACAAGTAACATATCATTTTTATCATACAAATGGTACTTATCTTGGAAATATTGTCACCAACTGCGTACATACCATCCATGAACCTCCCAGCCATAGACTACACTGTTCATCACTCTCAACAGTGAGTCACCCCCGAGCTGGGACTGAACTCCACCCAGGGTAAAGGGTTCCTATCTAGGCTAAGGCTCATGGACAATAGGAAAGACTTCATCTCAGGTGCTCACTCAACTAACATCCTACAATCTCTCATTCCCCACATTCCTATCCCACCCAAGGAAGTGTGCCCCTTCTCTGCTCAACAATCCCTCAGCTGCCCCACTTCCCTTCCAGGGATTCAACAACAGTCCAGACTGGAAGTCTCAGAGCACTGTAGTTGCAGTCTAGCACCTTCATGAATAAATCCCCAACAATTCTCTCACTCAGAGAATTGCTCACAGGCCTGACAACCTGCTTCTTCAATCCCAGTCCAAGCTAACCAGGTACACTTACCAAAAGGGTTACGAAAACAGGCTTCAGAATGGTGAAATGGTTGTCTCAAGGATAACAGAATGTATGAGTGAAATGGTCATGGAATCATTGACTGGATAACTGATTGTGGAGAAGAATCATTTTCAACTCTTCGTGCAAGTCATTGTGCGAATAATTGTCGTCAGGCTGCTGGTAAGGTATCCATGAGAAGTCTCCAAATGAGATAAGTTTCCCCACGATATGAATGCATGTCCCCAAATTGACACTTGCCATATCAGAAGTTACTTTTTTCCACTTGTCCCCAACTTTAGAACTTAGGATAAAATAATTATCCATACTTTATGTTTTAGGAAATATTAATATAATATTCCCTTGACTTTTGGCCCTCCCTTTCCCTAACCGGTGAAGTTCAGTCCCCCATCTCTTTTATCCTGGTTGGTCTATGTGCAACGATGTATTTTATGTTAATCATGAGACATATAAAAAATAGGTGCACTAGCCTTTAACATCTAGGCGCTTTAGCCTAATTCCAAAACATAAGCATTCTAGCTTATAATACTGGCTCACTAGCCTATAATGCATATCATATGCATAAAGGTTTGATGACCTTAATATTGCATGCTCTTTAGTAACTGTGTGCGGTATCCAGAAATGTGCACACTACATCACTTTACTGCGCATTATATGCGCGTGCACCATGCCATGAAAGGTGTATTACAAAAATGATGTCTAAATAGCTCACTAGCTTAAATATAATTGGATTACATTTGCATTTGGGTTCGGTTGAGTGATATTACAGGCTTGTACTAATGCCTTCCAAATAAACTCCAGGTGTTTACTGACAGCTAGGATATAAGAACAGAATAGTAGACATGTATGTCCAATGATCTTATAATTATGAATGATTACAGTAACATAAATATTAATGTAAAGCATTCATTTTATCAATCAACTAAACATCACAAGTAAATCATGATATTAAAATTGATATAATGATCACAGTGATAATATATGAAAGAACAAGTTATAGACAAAATTTAAAAGCATTCAATAATATGAAATGTCATATGCTAAAAAAGCTAAAGCTGTGTAACATATCAATATCTCATAATATAAAGGTCAAAACATAGATGGAACAATGTCACAGTGGTCTAAATCCAAAATGTGAAAAACTTGTCCATATAGTTATGAGAATTACATGCCTATAACCTATTCCAGCCAAACATCTCTCCTCATAGTTCCAACCATCCCTTTTAAATCCCCACAAAGAGTATCGATCCCATATCTTAAGATAGGGTCAGATCTCACAAAATAATATCAGCAAATTTGAGTTTGTTTGATAACAGGACAATTCAACATAAAATAGCATGAGTTTGTTTGTAATGATTCTTTCCTAATACCATTTAATAGATATAAATAGATTCTGTTCAAAACTGTTTCCATGACACATAACTTAAGTAGATCAATATCTTCTTCCTCGATATTAATCCTTGATTTATGAGTTGGAAACTTCTTTGACAAATTTAGGCGAAATCTGGAAAATTTCACTTCAAAGAAAAACCTGTACCTGCTAAACCGTTCACCATTTCTGGAATCTGCTCATGAGTAAGTTGAAGCAACACGTTCTGCAAATGGGATTTCAATGGATTCTCAAAATTCTTCACCATTTTCTCGTAATCTCCCCCGCAAAACTACCTCTCCATTTTGTTGCAGACGAAATCTTGAAAAATCAGCCTCGAAGATTCACTTACAGATCCTAAAATATGTCGTTTCTGGAGAAACCCTTCTAGATTTAGGTAAATAGACCTTTTTCCTAGATTTTTTTTTTACGGTTTCCCAAAATTCCTCTTCGTTTGTTTGTAAATTGCGTTCAAAAACCGCTCCCTGTGGAATGACGGTAATCCCCGAAACTGTTATTTTTTTGTTCTTTCCTTAAGCGAGAATAGCCAAAGAGTTCATGATCTGGTTGCATCTCCAATTTTACATCATGTAAAAATACCACATGCTTCAACACTTCATTTCATAGGGTACATGAATATCCTCAAGCTTATCACTAGGTCAAACGAAGACACATTACTCCTGAAAAATAATCAATGAAAACAAAATTAATTAACCACGGACTATTAAGAGGATAGCCATACAATCGTAGTCAAGATTCACATCACCGTTCAGATATCTATTGATCACAAAGCCCAACAAATCAATCATTTAACTATTTTAAGAATGGTTGTGAATGTCATTGGTGTCTAAAGCATGCATGTTTCAATATGATCCCAATATTTAATGAGAGTGACATGTGCAATGGTAACCACATCACCAAAGTTTTTATGATGTTGCACCATGTTTATGGTGAGTTCGCTCAAAACACATTGTTCAAAGTTTGAAAGTTTTGACCCCGTATATAACATGTGTTTTTGGCATAAGAATACTACGTTGAGTTCCATACCAATTTGAACATATGATAATTCAAGTATCGAAATAAAAGTTGAGATAAGGTGCTTCTATACACGGTATTACAAGATTGAGTGAGATAATTACAACCTTATGGAGGCGTTAGCATCATCCAACCCTCATGTCTTTTGATAATTATTCATGACCCATCTTTTTTATACAAAAGGGGTTATGCAGGATGTTGTCAATAATAAAATTTCAAACATTTTGTGTTATAATAACTAGATCCTTTTGATATCATTCAAATCTTGTGATAAAAGGTCATGTAAGTCATTTCAAACCAGTCTTAGAACAAAAAGAGTTTCAAACATCCAAATGATGTAGCTTTCTTTCAATCAATCATGCAACATTCTAGAAACACAAGACAATTATGGAAACACAAATCTTCCAAGCCATAAGATCCTTCAATCAGCCAGAATTAAATGAAAACCAATTTTGTAACTCATTGTAATTGTCAAGACTTGAAAGAAAATTATGAAACCATAGACTTTCAGGGCAGAGCTCATAATTTGTAATACATTTTCGTATCATATTATGTATTACCACAGATCTAATTATGTCTCTCATATATTCAAATTTGACCTAATGTGAACAAATGTCATATAAAAAGATGTGTAGAAATAAGCCTTCGCACCTGTAAGGTCATTGTTACTTTTCCATATTTCCAACCAATCCATTCTTAAAGTTCACTAGAAACAATGATATACAACAGAAAAAATCAATAAGAGGTAATGACAAATTCCCAAATAATGAAGTTTTGTCTGTTGGCATCAAAACTCTGTAGAAAATGAAATGAAATGGCATTTGAATTTCATGTTGGAAGTCATGAAATTCAAACCAGACAAAAGGAAAGAATACAACATCAAGACTACTCTCAAAATGAATGTAAACCATACAAGCAACAATCTATAAATGATAGCAATAAATACAATCATATATACATGCCAAACAATGAATTTAAAAATCTCATGTTGTAAATTAAGTTATTCATAAAAATACTGAAAACATGAGATGGTTATTGGGATGCCAACAAGATACGATCTAGACAAGTTGAAAATTAAATGTAATTGAATGCATGTAGGTGAGGAAGTCTCGAGAATCCACTCTTTTGTGTAAGATGTTAGATATATTATCATTGATGTCAACAGTCAATGTGATGATATGTTGTTAATGATGAATTACCACAGATGAGATTGTCATTGATGTCAACATTATATCAGTTAGCAAAAGATATCAAATAGAATGATCGAAAGATCAAAGATCAAAAGGAAAATAGAAATGCACAGTATATCAGGAACCAAACAAAATTCGTGATTATTGTTGATCACGACATGATCAACAATGTTCCTATGATAAAATATCAGGAGGGTTAGCAAACACAGAGATAAAAAATCAGAAGGAAAAGCATAATCTCAACAACCATCCGATATGAGTAAGAAGCCTCAGCAGTCGTTTGATCAAGAGGTTGACCATGTTGATCGTCTAATATAACATGCATTGGTCATATGAGTGACCATGGGCTTGAGGACCATTGAAATATTGTGACCATCGGATCTGCAAGCCATCAACAACCAGAATGAATTGTGGGGAGAGAAATCAGAATTAAACCACTTGCTAGTTACAATCTCGTAATCTGTCTAGATCATCATATCACATAGATTCAACAATCTATGACTGCGGTTGATCCAACTAACGACCAGTTTAATTCGTATTAAATTTTGACCATCGGATGCACAATCACAAAATCTGCGATAGGGACAGATTGTGAAGATTGAAATGAAAATTAAATAACTCATAAATTGTAGTTCCACAATCATTGTCAACCATTGATGTGCTTCGAGAATCTCCACAACCATCAGATCATCTCAAGTGGAAGGATAGGATAAGTGGGGATAAAGGGTTGATATTTTGATTAGTCGAATACCCGTCAGCCGTAGGATTAAAATCGATTCTCGTTAGTCATTGGATCATGTTAAAGTGGAAGGACGGGATAAGATACAATAGTTGCATCACAGAAGGATCATGTCTTCGATCCTCAATCCCGATCGAACAAACATCCTTCACTATGGGTCTAAATGATGTGAGGAACTTATGCTCCATCAGTTTGATATTTGAAATACCTGTAGCCTAGAAATCCGAAGTAAATAAGGATCGTTGGATCAAGACTGTTGGTCAGTAGACCATGTCAAGAAAGACATGTGGGAGATCCATGTCAGAGAACCTCATCAACAAGGACATGTGGGATATCCACGTCAAAAAACCTCATCAACAAGGACACGTGGAAGACCACGTCAGCAATTACACATGGCATAATAAGAAGATGACAAGTGTCAAGAGGAAATTGACTCGTGCCATGTCAACAAGTGATGTACGCGAGTTACGTCACTCTAGGAGAATTTCTTCGGGAGTTTCAAATGTCAAAAGTTATGAAGTCCCGAAGGAAAAACACCCTAAGTTTCTCTTAGTCATCTATCTAATAATACACCAAGAGTTAGGAAAACCATTAGATCCAAGAGAAGAGAATGTTCCACATGAGGATCCACGTTAGCAAGACTACTTCAGTAATGAAATGTGGCACAATTAGACACTGACAAGTGTCAAGTTGATTAAGCATTTCAGGTACATGAAAATCACAAATCTAAGTGACACGTGGTAGTTACTCAGCTTGTGACATGTCATCAAGTGACGTAAGTAGTTACGCCACTTCGAGAGTTTTTCTTCGGGAGTTTTTACCACCGCACTCACCTAATGTCCCGAAGTCCCAATTTTCGGAGACCTGAAGTGGACACAAGATGTCTGATCTTAAAGATCAGTTTGGGAGAATTCCTAATCATCGATCTACTACAGTGGAAGGATATTGTAAGAGGAAATGTTAAACTGAAAGAAAGCAGTGTCTACCATTGATGAATTACACAGCAGAAGGGTATGTGTCAATGGATCTTGAACTCTGGGTGAAATGCTCTAGGAACAAACGAGAGTTTGAGAATTGAAAGTCTAAAATTCTGAAGTCCTGAAGTAGACATAAGTCATACGATATGAAAGATCTCTTCAAGAGTGTTCTCAACCATTGATTATACTACAGTGAGTGTTGAGTCTTGAGAATTTCTAAGCCCGAAGACACAAAAGGATATCGACCGTTGATCGAGAGAGGGACACGCGTCAAGCATTTGTCAGCTCCGAAAGAATGACATTTGAAGGAAAGAACGTATTGAGATCTGAAATATCCAAAGTCCAAAGACCTGGAGTAAAAGGTGGTTTTCCATATCAATGTGTGATTAATTCCTAACCGTTGAATTAAGGAATGAAAGGATAGATGTAAGGATCGACTATAACCATTGATCCAGTTCCGTGATAAATGTGAGTCATCCGATATTTTCAGTGATATCGTATTTGCGAGATTTGAAATGTTGGAAGTCATGAAGACCCGAAGGGAAAAGTGCCAAAATTATGAAAGTCTTCCATCTCATTAGAAGATCTAATCGTAACCGTTGAAATCGATAAAAGGTCAATCGCTCGTCTCACCTAACGTGAGGTCATCACCGTTGGTCATAAGCTATAAGATCTTTTAAAAATGACACTATAATATGTTGCTACATTTGGTAAATCCCGTGGTTCTATAATGTATGGTCATATGTGATGGTTTGAAGGAAGTGCCTCCACGGAATCAGGTCTCTATGAAAATAACAGACTCAGGAATGAATTTAATGGATGAAATTGATCCATAAGTGATCAATTTACGAAAATCCATCACAGTGAAAATAATAATAGAGATTATTGTTAAGTCAATTAAAAAGGTGCATTGGTCCAAACGAAGGGACACAGTGTTTCACACTCACGTTTTTTTCAAGAATATATAAACATGAAAGAGTGGGAGAAGAATGTGTCTCTAGACTTCATAACATAAGATCAAAACATGAAGCGAATTCCAAGAAAATATCAAAGAAAAGAAAATGTGAATATATTAGAGGAACGAAAATTTGTATTACAGAGAGAACATGAAATGTGGTGATGAGTGTTTTATGGTATACCTTTGATTATAAGATAGAGTTTATTATATATGGATCACTATTACTGGAGTTGAATAAACTCTAGTTGGATAGACTGGGTTCTATCAACAAGTTGGGTCTTGCAGCGAGTTGGGTCTTGCAGCAAGTTGGGTCTTGGCTGAGAGTTGGTGCTCTCCGAGGGGTTGGTGCTCCTTATTTCAGTTGGTGTTGAAACAATTAGTTGGTGCTAAACTAAAATCGTCTTTCACATATATTTAAATTATTATGTTCATATCAATTATACAAAAGATTATACAAACATCTGGTGTCTCTATGTCCATTGTGATTATTATTTGATTGCTATTAATATGTTCAATTATGTTTTAATTGGTAACTTGAAGGAATACAAAGTTAGAATAGTCCACACACTAATTCACCCCCCCCCCTCTTAGTGTGGGCGGTGTGTTCTTCATAAGAATCAATTGTATTGTGATCATTAAGAGATTAGTGAGTGTGAGGAGAATAATTCTCAAGAGAGGTAGATAGGAGAACTCTAGAGGAGATAAGAACTGAGACTCTTTTGCAGTCTAGTATTTTAACCATTTTAAACACTATAAAGAATTCATATTGATAGAAAAGTAGTTTGTCCTACATATGAATCCATGTGTGTTATTTGTGTGATTAAGTGTTTGTTTTATGAATGTGTACTCTATGTTCATGAATGCCATGAATGCTTGTATGTTTCGATTTGTAGAACATTTGAATTCCCTATATGTGTGAATTTATGAGTGTTTTGGACTCCCAAGGTTGTGCAAGGAGTGCACACCATAGTTATTGAGAACTCTGAGAAGCCAGTACAACGCGTTTGCAAGAACTCAATTTTGAGTTCAGGAGGAGTGTGCCAAGTGGGCACACTAGAACTAGTCATAAGCTCAGAAGGGATAGTGTAATTTTTTAGAAAGTGAGTGAAAGGAGTGTGCCTACACTCACAGTAGTGTAAAATCGCAAGGGAGGGTGAGTGAAAGGAGTGCACAAAGCTAACACTTTGCTAAACTACTAGTAAAACTTACGAGGAAGAGCACAAAGTGCCAGGAGGGTGTTGAAAGAAGACTTTAACCATGTCATGAGCTCAGGAGAAAGAGCGTGGATGCCATGAGGGCACAAGGAGTTGTTTAAGAAACAAGGGTCTGGTCCCCTTTTAAGTTTAAATCAATTACAATCTCAGGAGAGAAGCGCAAGGAGGGCGCTAGAGAACTTATAATAAGTTCCAAGATCAGAGAGATAACACTAGTATGTGCAGAGCCTATGAAAGGAGTGCACAAGGAAATAAATGTATATAGTTATAGACTGTATGATGATCACAAGGTGTGAACCCACATTTCATTCGAAGTAACCAAGTTGAGGAGGTGTAGCATTTCATGGAACATAAACAAAGGTCACAACCTTTGAAAACCCTTGGAGAAATTCCATTTGGAGAAGCAAAAGAAGCACAACGGAAGCGTGGTGGAAGGGGAAGAAGAAAAAACAACCATTGGGTTGGATGCAAGATTAGATCTAGGAAGTCAAATCAAAACTATGCTAGAGGAGAAGCACATACAGAGGAGATAAGATCCCAACCATTGGATATGAGCACAAGAGAACATGAGTCGTAGATATCACAATTAGGATATTCGACACTTCATTTATCTGAGATATTTTGGAGGTAGTTGTTGCAAATTGGTCGGATCCCTGAAGCTATGAAGCCCATATTAAATCCTATCCATTGATCAAAGTAGAAGAGAGAGTCATTAGATCCCTCATCCCTGAGTGGTTTGGTGATTTGACACTCTGATATTTTTTGGTGTTTTTTGTTTAGAGGTAAGGAACCCCCAAAGCCCAAAGTTCTTAAATAGATCCCAGTTGTTAGAGATAAAGTGTGGAGATATTGGGAGTCATCCGATCATTCAAAAAAGAGTGATTGTTAAAAGGCCTGGGTCCTTCAAACTTCACCACTTTGGTGGAATTTGGAGTAGTGAGTTGTTGCAGAGTAGTCAGAGTCTTGGAGCTCTGAATAATGCCTTCTTTTACAACTTCTTGGTTCTAGCCCGAAGTCATATGCGTTTCAGTTGGGGAAAATGGGCTAGTTCTCGTGATTTGTACCAGATGAGAAAGGAGACTAAGTTTTAATTTCCCAATGGGTTATGTGTGGACCTTCAGAAGGAAAATAAAGGGCATGTATGCATTTGAGGAAGGATCCAACAACTATCTAAGAGCTTATTCAACTCCTCTAAGAAATTCAGAGAATGGGAGGTCACATTTTCAGCCAGAGGGGATAGTGGTGTTTACATCAAGTGGTATCAAAGCGAACTTTTGTTTGTAGAGAGCAATAAAAGGAAGGAGAAGAGGCAAATTACTGATGCTTTGTGTGAATAATGTTTGCAAGTGTGCAATAGATAGTAGAGAACCAGGTGGGATGAGAGAAGAAAATAACTAGTTGTGTTCTTGAAGTAGAGGAGATCTTGTGGATCTCTTAAAGTGAGCAGTTGGAGTGTAGTATCTAGAGAGAAAGGATTTATCAATGAGAAGGATCGAACACAAGGTGTGTGCCTACACTCAATAGGAGTGTAAAATATCATAGAGGAGGTTCCAACAGGTGAACCAAGAGGCTAATCAAGGAGAGCTTGGCAGAGGCTGAATGTATCTCATAACAAGGAAGTGGAAGCTCACAAAGGAAAGGATAAAATTATTATTGAATTCCATAGACAAGTTCCAAGAGGATACCACAAGAGGATGAACCGAGAAGAGATTGATAAAGAGATTAAGGAGACCAAATAGGAGCTCAATAGATTGATTTTTCAATGGCAGAGCATGCAGCAAGAGGAGCAAGAGAGATGGATCTATGAGTGGACCCTGAAGTAAAAGGTGAAGTGTCCTGTCCAATAATTGATTTCTAGGAGGAAAAAGAAAATGTTGAGGAGGTGGTTGAGGTAAGTGGAAAATCTCAGGGAATCAGAGGAGAATATGTTCTACATTTGTAGACTAGAAGATGGAGAAATACTTGATAGATATGAGGAGGAAGAGAGATCAACTGAAGATATCATATATTTCTAGGAGGGAAATGAGAAGAGATCAGTTGAATATCTCAAAGACTTCCAGTAGGGAAGAAAGGAAAAGTTAGGTTTCTAGGAGGGCCAAGAGGACATGAGACTGTATGAGAGTCTCATTAACTCAGAGGAGAGCTCAAATAAGAAAGTACTACTGACAAAATAGAATATGGATGAGTAAAAACTCAGTAATATTGTTTCATATTTGGAGTATGCAGTGTAGTTGGAAAAGGATATTGAGGAGATACAGCTACTGATGTTGAAGTCAACAAAGGAGGAAGTCAACAATAGGTGGAGGCTGAAAAGAGGAGATTGTAGTGGCAAGATTAATGGAGCCCTGCAACATAAAATTTAGAAACTAGGAGGAGAGACTGTAGCAACAACAATACAACAACAACAACAACAATAAAAAGGAAGAGGAGTAGGTGGACAAATCTAGAGTGAAGTTTGGGACCGTGGAGAATCTCAACAACAACAATAGAGGAGCCATGAGTGGGATCTCATGATTTTTTCAGCAAAATAGTATGATGCAGAAGCACCATCACCAAATAAGTAGCTAGCGTAGCAACACACATGGATGAAGTAGATCATGAGGATAGAGAAGCACCAACCTTCTCATTTTGGTTTAAAACCTAAATTTTAATGTAATTAAGTGTGTAAGGCTCTAGGAGGTAAGAACCACTATATTTTTATAAGTTGCATGTAAATCTCCTTTAATGACATAGTAGATCGTAGATCTTAGATCTGATCCAGATAAGTTAAAAATTAAATGTGATTGAATGCAATTAGGTGAGGAACGTTCGAGAAGCCCCTCTTTTGTGCAAGAATCAATTGTATTGAGATCATTAGGAGAATAGTGAGTGCAAGAAGAATAATTCACAAGAGAGGTAGATAAGAGAATTCTATAGGAGAGAAGAACTGAGACTCTGTTGTAGCCTGATATTGTAACTATTGTAAACATTGTAAAGCATTCAAATTAATAGAAAATCATTTTTTCTAGAACATGAATCCTTGTGTGGTATCTGTGTGATTAAGTGTTTGTTTTCTGAATATTTACTATATGTTCATGAATTACATGAATACATGTATGTTGTGATTTGTAGAACATTTGAATTCCCTATCTGTGTGAATTTCTGAGCGTTGTATACTCCCAAGGCTATGCAAGGAGTGCACACCAGAGTTATTGAGAACTCTAAGAAGTCAGTGAAAGGAGTGTGCAAGAACTCAATTTCGAGTTCAGGAGGAGCATGCCAAGTGGGCATACCAGATATAGTCATAATCTTAGAAGGGATAGTGCAAGTTTACATAGAGAAAGCATAAGAAGTGTGCCTACACTCATAGTAGTGTAAAATTTCAATGGAAGGAGAGTGCAAGGAATGCACGAAGCCAACACTTTGCTCAAGTGTTGGTAAAGCTCAGGAGGAAGAACAGAAAGTTCCAGGAGGGTGTTGAAAGAACACTTTAACCATTTCATGATATCAAGAGAAAGAGAGTGGGTTCTAGGAAGGAACAAGGATTTGTTGAAGGAACAAATTTCTTATCCCCTTTAAAGTTTAAATAAATTACAAGATCAAGAGAGAAGTGCAAGGAGTGCGTCATAGAACTTGTCATAAGTTCCAAGATGAGGAGAGATAGCACTAGTGTGTGCATAGCCTATAAAAGGAATGAAGAACGAAATAAATTTATAAAGTTCTAGACTGTAGGAAAAGCGTAAGGTGTGCGCCCACACTTCATTTGAAGTAACAAATTTTAGTAGGTGTAGCATTTTGTGGAACGTAGACAAAGGCCACAACCTTTAAAAACCCTTGCATAAATTCCCTTTGGAGAAGTAGGAGAAGTGCATCAGAATCATGGTGGGAGGAGAAGAAGACACAACATTCATTGGTTTGGATCTAAGATTATATCTGGGCCATAAAATAAAACCTAGACTAGAGGAGAAGCACAAACATAGGAAATAATATCCGAACCATTGGATCTAAGAAGAAGAGAACGTGAGTCGTAGATCTCACAAATAAGAGATTCGACACTTCAACTATCCAAGATATTTTGGAGGTATTTTTTACTGAGTGGTCAAAGCCTAGAATATTCTAAGACACGATTAAATCCTATAAATGTGTTGAACCTTCACATAATAGATCTAGCTAGAATATACTACACACATTTGCAAAGAGAAATTAAGAAAGAAGAAGCAAGATAGAAAGAATGGACGAATTCTCATTAACCGTATTCCACACTCAAAGAGTGAGTAATTTACAATATATATGATGCATGAGTAAATAATGATCCATAGTGGTGGTATAGAGTGATCTGGACACACACCAGCAGTTACGGGAGTGAACTTCCACCTAGTCTAGTCTCTCAGGAAGTTATGAGAGTGAACTGCCACCTAGTTGAGTTAACTAGTCAACTAGTCTTTAGTTAACTAAATGAATAGAGAGTAGTGAGGAGTTAAATCAGGGAATCAAGTCTAATTCACCACTCTGGTGATGATACCAAGGCAAGGTTGAATTATCATGGTGATGATCCCAATGTTGCATGGTGATGATCCCAATGCAACATCTAAACTCAACTCAACTAGTCAAATTGAAGTGTCAACTGAAAGAGAATATTCTCAAGGTGGAATAATCTACCCTAAAATATAGGAGACTGGATAATGACTAATTATGAATAATAAACAAGGAAAAACCCTAGGAAAAATAAATCCTAGATGTGTGTGAAGTAACTCGAACACCCCCCCTGAACATCACTATGGTGAAAATAAAGAATGGGTCCTAACAACGAGACCATGTTAGGTACCCAAATACAAAAGATACATTGAAATAAACGAGGAAAGAGGGAAAAAATCATGGGGACCCCCCCCTCAAATTACAATGCATAAAAAAAAAAATGAGAAGGAACAAAAAGCAGTTGTTAAGCAACATTGTCCTTCACTCCAAGAAGACCTCGCAACTGTGCAAGTTTGAGCTCATTGAAGATTTTATTGAAGATGTAGATGTTTGCATGGATTTGATAAAGTATATGCCCCATTGACATGTCCACACATATCCACTTTCTCTTCTTGTAATGAAAAATATCCAAATAAAGTTTGGATAAAACTTTGAAAACCGTGCAGCCGTTTCCAGAAAAATGCTGAAATTTTGTTGATTTTAAAACGATCATAACTTCACTTTCCGGACTCCGTTTCAGACAATATTTTTTTT
>JASDQU010713316.1:0-21788 GCA_032191745.1 Picea mariana
ATAATAGAATGAAGTAGCAAGCAAATCAAGGTCGCTCTAAACATCAATTTGTAGAAGGGGATCAGGTGTTTCTAAGATTGCAACCATATAAGAAAACTTCCCTCAAGGCCGAGCATTGTCAGAAGCTAACACCCAAATTATATGGCCCTTACATAGTTCTCAAGAATGTGGGACAAGTCGCATATAAGTTAGCTCTGCCCAGTCAGTCAAAGCTACATCTTGTTTTTCATGTTTCATGCTTGAAGAAGGTGATTGGAACCAGGTGCCAAATTCAAACCAACCTTCCAGAGTTAGCTGAAGAAGGATCCATTTGGCTACAACCAGAAGCCGTTTTGGACCAGCGTGAGCATCGTCTGCGTTAGAGAACCATCAAGGAAGTGCTAGTACAGTGGAAAGATAGGACTCCAGCAGATGCCACTTGGGAACCAGCTACCATTTTGCAGCAGTTTCCACATCTCAAGCCTTGAGGACAAGGTTGTTTTTAAGGGGGAAGACATGTTAAGGTCCTAACCTGCACATAGGTAGATCAATGTATTCAGATGTAATAAAGGTCAATATTAATAAGGCCTTTCAATAAAATAGAATAAGGTGGATGTAAGAAGACCTAATAGAAGCTTCCGCTTCTAAAAGGATCTTCCTCTAGATGCTTCTCTTAATAGACATATTTAGTATAAATAAGGGTCGAGGGTATGAGAACCCTAGCTTGGAGATTATTGTAACAGAGCACTGCTCGAATGGAGGTTGCCCCCTCAAAGAGGCCTGTGAACATTTCTTTCTGAATCAAAGTGCTATTTCTATTGCTATTTCGTATATCATTTCTGTGTATTGTGAAGATTATGCTAGATATTTTACTGTTATTCTACCATTTCTAGCATTTTATTTCTATTCTGCATATTTTATATATCAGGTATCTTGCAGTATTGAGGAGGATAGAGTACCAGTTCCCACATGAGTGCAAGGGCGGAGGCACAACAAAAATGGCACATTGTAGTCTAAGGGGAAGTGAATTTGAGGAAGGGCTCCAGTCCCGAATCCAAGCAACATGTGTGATGTCTAAGGCACGTGGTGATAACGAGGAAATGCTTATGTCCAAAGGTGAGATGCGAAGGGTTATCCAAGAGAAGATACATATAAGGGAGAGAATACTTAGGGAATAGGTTCATAATGAATTGCTTTTCCATGCTTAAGTTTCCCGGTAGAAAACTGCTTGGCTTCTTTAGTGAGAGAGTCATCTATAGCATTCTATGATCTATACACATGGTAGTAGCTAACTTCACCGAATTTATTTTCCATGTCTTTGATTTGAAGAAGAGTTCTGGAAATATTGGGATGAGTAGTCTTGAGATTTTTATGGAGACCCCTTGTGATCAAATTAGCGTTTCTGATAACCATAATCCTTGAAAATATATTTCATGAAAGAAGTGGAATTTTGGAGTTTTTGACGTTAAAGACAATTGTCATGGATTATTCATTGCATTCCACAGGGGAATATATTTTCAAAGATGGTTGTCCAAGTACAATGTCTATATATCAAAGTTATTCTCTTGATGAGGTAATGATCTAATCATTCCCCATAGGTCCAAATGGCACCCACATCAAATTTCCATGACTCGCCCATATAACAATGTGTGGGAATCCACTAGAGACTTCTAGAAAAACAAGAGAATAAATATGCTTAACCATAAAGGATAACAAAATGTTTTAAAACCCCGATTCAACTCTTAATGTAGCTATTTGTTCTACAATAACAAAGGAACCACCAAATGAACTAGCTATATATTAGAGGAGAGGAGAAAAGGTACCCTCAATTGATTAAGAAGAATGCCATAGTCCTTCTATTCTTATTAGGTTTTCGAAGACAAATATTTTGTTTATGGTGTTCTCACTTAAACTAAAAAAATAATAGTTTTTCATTTGATCATAGGAGGACTTGTTCAATATCCAATATCTATTTTTACAGGTCAACCATTGAAATATTTGTTCAATATATGTTTTGACAAGTCAACCATTGAAATATGAAATGCAATTTAAATGCCAAATGTTGTTCACTAGGAGTGATGAGTGATCTCTTAGTTAAAGAGTATTCTATGATTTATTTCATAATTTATAATGGATTGCTTAATGCATGGTGGTTTTAAACTGTATAGTACATTGTTTAAGTTTTAAAATTCTTGGTAAGTTGGCCAACAGTAGATGAGCATAAATGGATAATGTGTTTTCTCTTTAAATATCACAAGTTCAAATTGTATTGGATAGGATATGTACACCTTCCCAAATTATGCAATATAATAGATGTATAATAGATCCCTTGTCCTATAAACAAAAAGGTCTCACATCTCATACATTTATCTAACAAGCAATTAAGTTGTAATCTTAAATTAAATTATTATATTATTGTTATAAGTAGGCTCTTCGAGTAATACATCTATCTTATGCTATGGTCTGCTATATATATATATATATATATATACATATTTTTCATCTAGTGTCCTATCTCAAATCTATGTGTTTTGTGTTGTTGTTGTTTTCTGGAGTTAGAAGAGAAAAGCCTCAGACTTCTATGATAGATTTGGATTTATAAATTCAGTCTTCTTGTCATAATTATTTGGTGTTTAGCTTGGCCTTGACCTTAAAATTAGATTATTATCATTATTATTTAAGGAAAGAGGGTGAATTTGGACATGGATGCAACATTCCAGACAGGCAGTGGTGACCACCGTAAAACCACTAACAACACCAATGTTGATGTTATGTGCAATAGAGGTGCTGAATATGAAAGGGAGGTAAAGGGAAAATGAAGTATCTACTTGGAGGATGTTAATGTGAATCAAATGCTCGAAATATTGTATTCGGTCATAGATATTTTTTTCGTTGTATGGCTCAACATGCATAGTGGTTTGCCTACCTGCCCAAAGTGTAATTCCGAACTCACCGAAGCTGAATGTGAGAAATTCTTGTTGTCCAAATGGCTTGAGATTTTTATAAAGCGGTTGGAAGAGGAAAAAATTCTACTTGCTCGGCTCTGATAGATCGAGATCAGTGTCTAGAAGCGAGAACAGAATGCCTGAAATGCCACCGATTATTTAAGAACATGTGTTTCCTCTTAAGAGGTCACAGGTTCAAATCCAGAGCGGGGTAGGGTATGTATACCTTCGTAGACTTTACCAGTCAAATCGTTGGGGGGAGGGGGGTCCCTTGTCCCACAAACAAGGGGGTCTCATACACCAATTTGGTGTGCTGGCTTGGCCGTGACCTTAAAAATAGATTATTATTATTATTATTATTTTGTATTGAGTTTCGATTTCCTTGGGCATGTCATGTCATGTTAGGAGTATACTTCTCAGTTGTGTGGTGCAGATGCAGAGTTACATTTGCTTGCAAAGAACATGAAGTGGAAGCGTTGTCCCAACTGCAAACACATGATTAGACGCTCTGAAGCCCGGATCTCACACAGGTAGGAAGAGAGGTCTTACCTTAACCTAGCTTGCGCAGGAGGTTTTTCTCCTTAACCTAGGGAGAAACATGGAAGCCCAGAGATTTTTCTCCTTAACCTAGGGAGAAAAATGGAATCTTTCTCCTTAATCTTTAAGGAGAAAGATAGACCAGACCAAGCACCCTAACAAAACGAGGGATAACTGGGAAACCCTGAAAGAGGGCTATAAGCCAAACAAAGCATAGATAGGATCTGTTTGATATATAAATATTTTGTAGTTCATTTTGAATATGTATTTTTTAAGAATGCAGGTTTTCATAGTTAGTCATAATGCTATAAAAAATTATGAATTAGAATTGTGTGGAATTTTTGAAATCTTCAAAGTTTATAGTGGCCACTCCACCCATCATCAAGGAATTTCACTGATAATAAATAGAGTGTCCACTGGAAACTTTGGACATAGTTCTTATCCAGAATTTTTTTAAAATATTTTTTATGAATTATAATATCAAAAATTTATTTATTTAATTTGATTTTTTTCTGTTTAATCTTATAGATTTTTAATTATATTTTAATATTATTTTTTTTGTGTGCTTCCAGGTGTAGTACAACATTTTGCTATAAATGTGGCATTGCAACGAAGGGATAGCATTGTAACTGCCATAATTTCCAGTGGAATCAATTTCACTGGAATCTTTGGAACCTTTTGCCAGATGATGATGATATATAAAATCTATATATCATTATTTTAATTATATCCGTTAGGTGATAATGATATATTTTGAATTTATGTGGTTGTTATATTAAATTAATAAATATGAAAGTATTTTATTTTTTAATTATGTATATTTTTTATGTTTATATATATATGTGTGTGTGTGTGTGTGTGTGTGTGTGTGTGTGTGTGTTTCCAATGATATACATTTGTATATATGAAGAATTATTCAATGCAACTAGTGCTAAAGAGAGGGTCACATTATTTGCAACAAGTATTCAAAGATTAAAAGAAGAAAAAATTGATAGATTTTAGATGATTATTGATTGTTCTATTTTTATTAATGTACGTTGACTATTTCCCATTAAGAACATCATATATTGCCACATAAGAAATACTAATTTATGCAAGAGTGAAGAAATGAATGAGCCAAGAAACATTTTATTGGTGAATTCTTAGCCATATACAACTTAATGTTGACTATTGAAGGATTTTATAAAGAAGAAGCTCCAAAACATAGTGTATTTTTAATATTCTATCTAGGCACCTAAGAGCCTCAACATAACTAATCTATTGTATTTTAAAAGTTTTTAGATGGAGGGAGATATTAACTAATGTCTTCATTGAATGGATCCTAAGACAATGTAGTGGAAAGGTTAAAGAAACCAAGCTCTCTCTCTCTCTCTCTCTCTCTCTCTCTCTCTCTCTCTCTCTCTCTCTCTCTNCTCCAGATGAAATACAATGCAACTCCCTTCATAGATCGTTTAGATTTCTAGTCTAGCGACCTTGCACATTTGAACTGATAAAAATAATTAAGTGAGAAAGGGAGCCCCATCCACGAAAACATGTGCTCAATGTTCCTTTTCAACACCTCATAGGGGATTTTCCATGTTGGGCCATGCATTCTAGATCCAATTTTGAAAGGGTAAACAAATTGAAGAGTTCTCCCTTCGAGGAAGATTTTAATGACAACTTTGAGTCCATCAATACAAGATGGAACAACTTCTACTTCTATTTTTGGATTTTTGTTGCACAAAAGAAGGTATAAGTTCAACATCTTAGTAACCATAAAAGTGTAGTATTGGGTACTTTGCAAGGGTTTGGTAATTTTGTAATTGAAGGTTGGGGTTTCCCAAGATCCTAATGGGCCATTTTATTTTCTAAAGGCCAAGGATCCTACTTGGATAATTCACTACTCCATTTGCAAAATATATCCTCTTCTATTTTATATCTTTCGTTGTTTTCCACAACTTTCTTATTGCAATTCAACTGTGTGGCATTTTAAGAGGTCTCTTTTGCATTCGTAGTATATAAAGTAAAGTTTTTTGTATGACTTCTTGTTGTGACTGCTAACATTATATGACTATGAACAATTATATGAATCTAGATCAAATACTAGCAATTGCCCCATAAGGCACAAAGACATGTTGATAAAAAAGCCAATGTATTTAAAAGATGGATTGATATACATCATCACCAACATGTGGAAAATCAGGTATAGAACATCAAATTAAGTCATAAATATCAATTTCAAACAAGAAAAATGAAAGCTAGAATTTTGAAAGGTGCACATTTGCATAAAATAGTTGTCTCTCAAGTCTCTATGTATGTGTGTTAATAGTTAAAAGCCCATCTATTTATATTCAATATTATCAATCATCGCAGACTCTAGTAAATCATATAAAAACACACTCACAAAGTTCAAATTGGAAGGATAAATCCAACCAATAAAGCACAAAGACATGTTGATAAAAGAGCGAATGTATAAAAATGAAAAATAAAAAAAATGTATTTAATAGATGGATTGATATACATCATCACCAAAATGTGACAACTTAGGTATAGAACATCAAATTACACAAATATCAATTTCAAACAAGAAAAATCAAAGCTAGAATTCTACAAGGTGCACATTTGCATAAAATAGTTGTCTCTCAATTCTCTTTGTATGTGTGTTAATAGGTAAAACCACATCTATTTATATTCAATATTATCAATCGTTGCAAACTCTAGTAAATCATATAAAAACACACTCACAAAGTTCAAATTGGAAGGATAAATCCAACCAATGGCAAGGCCTCTTCCTATATGCTTAAAGATAAATCTCTTTCATTACATGCTAGGAAGCAAATCTTTTCAAATTCACTTAAAGTAATTGGTATATCCCCTAGTCTTTTGCAATTGAAGTGAACACGCATATAGATTTATTGAAGTATGAAAATCAATCTACTAAGAACAAACAAAAAACTAAAGAAGGGGTCACCTTTGGGAAATCCTAGCTAAGCTGTAACTTCATATACATCCTTTGGATTTCAAATTAATGTATATGTCATCTAATAATTTTAAGAAACAAATCAAAACAACACATTTATGAGATATTAAGAAAACATCATGTCGAAACAACCTGAAAGGGGATTGTATACTCCAATGCAATGAGTTCACTACAAGCCAAAATTTCTATACATTCCAATCATAAATTGTATATAAAAATGCCGCCAATTAACAAACACACTATTAACCACTATCCAATAAAATAAAAAGCATGTACATGTTTGAATTGGAAAAATATTCAACTCCATTATTAAGTTTTTATTTTTATTTTATAGTTTTACATCCACATTACTCCATTATTTAGATATCCAAAATCAATGTATATACTAATATGTTAGGTAAAAGCACGTGGATAATATAAATGATCTACCATGTAGATTTTTTGTGATGCACATGACTCCACTATTAGTTAGATATCCACACTCAACTTATATAGTAATGTCTAATATGAAGTAAAGTCATGTGGATAAGATAAATTATTTATCATGTAAATTGTGATCTACATAGGAATCATATGTACAAGGGAAAAATATAATGATTCTTATTTCATTTCAATTTTTTTTCCTTACTATCCCTATTATCCCCATTTTGTTTAAAAGGAAACCGAATTAACATTAGTGATTAAAAACCATGTATTGATATGATTAAATTATTATTAAATATCTATAAGTGATTAAAAAACATATTGACATAATTACATTATTATTAAATATTTGTATTTTATAGTGAATGAAATTAATACAATACCGAACTATTTTATTATTAATATCTACATTTTATAGTTGATGAATCTCATACAATACAAAACTAAATTATTACTATTTTATTATTAATATCTACATTTTATAGTTGATGAATATAATACAATACAAACTACATTATTATTAGATATCAACATCTTCTAGTTATAGTTACTGAACTTAATACAGACACATTAAAACCTCACAAATAAAACAATGCCTCTTTAGGAATTATTACTTTTTTGGCATATCTTTTATAATTAGAATAAACAAATAATATATAAACATAGAATTTGTAAATGAAAAGATCGGCAATTATACATCAATTTTCTAAGAAGAATTTCAAAATGTTTTGTGTATGTACATTTACATTTACATTTTCATATTTTGTTTTACTCATGGTGTTGACGTAGAGATCATCATGGTGCATAATCCCTCAAGCAACCCAAAATGGTACTGTCTATATCTTGTGTCCTCCGATGCCAACTTCCCCACGCCTTTGTTTGTCACCACAAATGCCAATATCATGAGTTCCATAAGCTTTAGAAGGTGTGTATGAACAATTCCCACACAACCAAAATGATCACAATGTCCCGACATAGGGGATTTGAAAGTTGACCACCTGTGCCAAATTTGCATTGTGCCTCACTGAGCTAAACACTAGTTTCAAATATCCTCTAACAAACACTTTTCTGGGCGAAAAAATCACAAGAGAGGGGTCCCCCTAGCTGGAAACAGGTGCCAAGAGTCAAACATAACTAGAATTCCATTGATCTGAGGCATGGTTTGGGTGTTATGGAAAGTTGCAACTCGCCTCCTGAAGCCATTCAGGGACACAATGAAAATTTGATTTGGGGGCACAAAATGACAACCGAGTGACATAATTGAGTTATTTAAGCTCGAGAAGGTGTGTATGACCAACGACCACACGATCATGGTGCCCACCATATCCCAACACAGGGGCTTTGAATGTTGACCCCCTGTGCCGGATTTGCATTGTGCCTCACTAAGCTAAACCCTAGTTTTGAAGATCCGCTAATAGACACTTTTATGGGCGACAAAATCACAAGGGAGGGGTCCCCCTAGATGGAACTGGGTGTTAGGAGTCCAACCGAATTGGAATTTCATCAATCCGAGGAATATTTTGGGTACTATGGCGAGTTGCAACTCACATTCTGAAGCCATTCAAGGACACAATGACAATTTGGTTCGGGGTAACAAAATCACAATCGGGTGACGTAATTGAGTTTCGTAAGCTCTGACAAGTGTGAAATTCCAATGCCCACACAACCATGGTGCCCAAAATCACCTGGCACAGGGGATTTGAAAGTTTCCCCCTATGTCGGATTTGCATTGTGGCCCACTGAACTAAACCCTAGTTCTATAGATCCTATAACAAACACTATTTTGGGCTACAAATTCACATTAGAGGGGTCCTCCTAGCTAAAATATGGTCCAGGAATCAAATAAAATTGACATTTGGTCGACCTGAGGCATGGTTTGGGTGCTATGGCAAGTTTCAACTCGCCTCCTAAAGCCATTCAGGGACACAATGACAATTTTTTTCGAGGGCACAAAATCACAAACGAGCGTCGTAACTGAGTTTCGTAAGATCCATAAGGTGTATGACCAACACCCACATGACCACGGTGCCTAGAATCGCCTGAGACATGGTCTTTGAAAGTAACCCACCTGTGCTATATTATCATTGTGCCTTACTGAGATAAACTCTAGTTCTAGATATTCTCTAACAAACACTTTTCTGGGTGACGAAATCACATGAGAGGGGTCCTCCTAGTTGCAATTCGGTGTCAGGAGTCCAAAAAAACTAGCATTTTGTCGATATGAGGCACGATTTTGGTTGTATGGTGAGTTGCAACTCGCCTCCTGAAGCCATTCAGGGACACAATGAAAATTTGGTCTGGGGGCACCAAATCGTAACCAGGCGACGTAATAGAGTTCTGTAAGATCCGGAAGGTATGTATGACCAATGACCACACGACCGTGGTTCCCAAAATCTCTCGACATAGAGAATTTGAAAGTTGACCCCCTGTGCCGAATTTCATTTTGTATCACTCAGCTAAACCTTAGTTCCGGAGATCCTCTAAAAAACACTTTTTTGGGCGACGAAATAATAGGAGAGGGGTCCCCCTAGCTGGAATCTGGTGGCAGGATTCCAACAGAATTAGTGTTTCGTCGAACTGAGGCATGGTTTGGGTGCTATGGCGAGTTGCAACTTGCCTCCTAAAGCCATTGAGGGACACAATGACAATTTGGTCCAGGGGAACATAATCACAACCTAGCAATGTAATTGAGTTTCGTAAGCTCCAAAAGGTGTGTATGACCAACACCCATGTGACCACGGTGCCCACAATCGCCTGACACAGGGGCTTTGAAAGTTGACCCCCTATTCCAAAATTGTATTGTGCCTCATTGAGCTAAACCATAGTTCCAGATATCCACTAACGAACACTTTTATGGGTGATAAAATCATATGTGATGGGTCCACCTAGATGGAATCCGGTGCCCAGAATCCAACATAACTAACGTTTTGTCGATCTGAGGCATGATTTGGGTGCTATGACGAGTTGCAACTAGCCTCCTGAAACCATTCAGGGACCGAATGACAATTTGGTCTAGGGCACACAATCACAACCAGATGACGTAATAGAGTTTTGTAAGCTCGGGAAGGCCTATATGACCATTGCCCACATGACCATGGTGCCCAAAATATCCGAACACAGGGACTTTGAAAGTTGACCCCCTATGTTGAATTTGCATTCTGCCTCACTCAACTAAACCCTAGTTATGGGGATCCTTTAAAAAACACTTTTTTGGGTGACAAAATCATAGGAGAGTGGTCCCCCTAGTTGGAATCTGGTGCTAGAATTCCAACAAAACTCTCATTTCTTTGATCCGAGGCACGCTTTGGGTGCTATGGCGAGTTTCATTTTTCCTCTTGAAGCCATTCATGGACCCAATAACAATTTGGTATGTTGGAATAGACTCACAATTGGGTGATGTAACTGCATTTTGTAACATCCAGAAGGTGTGTATGACCAACACCCACACACCCATGGTGCCCACAATCTCTAGACATAGGTGCTTTGAAAGTTGACCCCATGTGCTGGATTTGTATTGTGCCTCACCGAGCTAACCCCACTTGCAGAGATCCTCTACAAAAAATTGTCTATGCGATGAAATCACAGGAGAGGGGTCTCCCTAGGTGGAATACGAAGCCAAAAGTCTAATAGAATTGGTGTTTCATCGATCCGAGCCATGGTTTGGGTGCTATGGTAAGTTGTAACTCGCTTCCTTAAGCCATTCAGGGACACAATGACAATTTGGTTCGGGGGCACAAAATTGAAACCTGGCAACGTAACTGAGTTCTGTAAGCTAAAGAAGGTGTGTATGGACAAATCCCACATGACCATGATGCCCACAATTTCCTGACATAGGTTCTTTGAAAATTGACCCCCTATGTTGGATTTCCATTGTGCATGAGTGAGCTAAAACCTAGTTCTGGAGATCCTCTAACAAACACTTTTCTGGGTGATGGAATCACAAGAGAGGGGTCCCCCTAGTTGGAATCCGATGCCAGGATTCCAAAAAAATTGGCGTTTCATCGATCTGAGGCATGGTTTGGGTGCTACCGAGAGTTGCAACTTGCCTCTTGAAGCCATTTAGGGAGAATGACAATTTGGTCTGGGGGCCGAAAATCACAACTGGGCGACATAAATGAGTTCCATAAGATCCGGAAGGTGTGCATGACCAACACCCACACAACCATGGTGCCCACAATCTCCTGGCACAATGGATTCGAATGTTGACCCCTTGTGTTGGATTTGCATTGTGCTTCACTCATCTAAACCCTAGTTGCAGAGATCCTCTAACAAACACTTTTCTGGGCAACATAATTAGAGGAGAGGGGTCCCCTGAGATGGAATCCAGTGCTAGGAGTCCAACAAAACTAACGTTTCATCGATCTAAGGCAAGGTGTGGGTGCTATGGTGAGTTGGAACTCACCTCTTGAAGCCATTCATGGAATATTACAATAAGGATCAAAATGACTATACTTTCTGCCAACTCGCCCCCTTCACATAAAAATCATCAAAATATATAAGAGCCTATTGCCACACTAGGCTACTAGGAGTCAGACTACTGCTTCCTAGAATTATGGATCTGGTTTCCTTCAAAGAGAACAACTCCTACGTGATTTGCTAAAAATAGAAGATCCGATTTTGACCATATTAATGTAACAAAAAATATCTTTTACAATCATGTATCTTGAGAAAAATTCGACCATGCTATTGTGATGAATCACCAAGTACATCTGGAAAGTATTTCAAGTCAGCCTATGCATCGTTGGACAACTCTACCACCTTTGCGTAGCAAAGGACAACTTACCATAGGGGAAATCAAATGCATTTGTGGGTGGGGTAATTCATTTTAGGCCCTTGATTCAGTGGATGCGGCTTGATGATTGTGATCTTGGGCACCTTGTTGATGTCGAGATCGATGAATGGAGCATATCATAGTTGAATTCATGTTGACAACGTGCATAACTAGGGCCAATTCCTCATTGTGGCGTTGCTCCTGATCCTAAAATTGACGAGACTGCTGCAGGATTTGGCTTCTAAGAGATTCAGTTTCCTCTTGTTGCGATTGTATGTGCTCCTGTAATCTACCAATGGCGCATTCCAAACACCCAAGGGCGTCCATGCTACGACGCCACATTATTGTGTGGGATATTTTGCATTCCAGCGAAAATCTGAGAGGCCAAAGATTATTTAATTTTGGTAGATAAGCGTGAATAGGATGTGGCCAAACGATGTTGCCACCTTTGGGATTAAAATGCATACCACTAGACAATAAAACGCAATTGATAAGATCCTGCGACATGAAATTGGAGAAATAATTTCCGGACGGGAGGATGAAGGAGGAAGAGGCCAAGGCCGTATGTCCCATGAATTTCCAAGTCGTAAGTGAGTTGTTGCAAGGGGCATTGAGGAGGACAGAGTACCGGTTCCCACATGGTTCCCACATGAGTGCAAGGGTGGAGGCATGATGGAAATGGAAGATTGTAGTCTGAGAGGAAGTGAATTTGAGGAAGGGCTCAAGTCTCGAATCCAAACAACATGTGTGATGTGTAAGGCATGTGGTGATAGCGAGGAAAAGCATATGTCCAAAGGTGGGATGCGAAGGGTTATCCAAGAGAAGATACATAGAAGGCGGAGAATACTTAGGGAATAGGTTCATAATGAATTGCATTTCCTTGCTTAAGTTGCCTGGTAGAAAACTGCTTTGCTTCTTTAGTGAGAGAGTCATCTATAGCATTCTGGGATCTATACACATGGTAGTAGCTAACTTCAACTAATTTATTTTCCATGTCTCTGATTTGAAGAAGAGTTATGGAAATATTGGGATGAGTGGTCTTGAGATTTTGACGAAAACCCATTGTGATCAAATTGGAGTCTCCGATAACCATAATCCTTGAAAATATATTTCATGAGAAAAGTGGAATTTTGGAGTTTTTGAGGTTAAATACAATTGTCATGGATTATTCATTGCATTCCACAGGGGAATATATTTTCAAAGATGGTTGTGCAAGTACAATGTCTATGTATCAAAGTTATTCTCTTGATGAGGTAATGATTGAATCATTCCCAGTAGGTCCAAATGGTACCCACATCAAATTGCTATGACTCGCCAAATATAATAATGTGTGGGAATCCAGTTTTCTTGTCATAATTATAATAATGTGTGCGGATCCAGATTTGGATTTATAAATTCAGTATTCTTGTCATAATTATTTGGTGTTTAGCTTAGCCATTGTATAGCTTGAAAAATTAGATTATTATTATTATTATTATTTAAGGAAAAAGAGTAAATTTGGACGGCCCCTCTCTTAAGAGTGTACTGCCCCTATTTTACCTGCTCAGCTCTGATGCATCGAGATCAGTGTCCAAAAACGAGAACAGAATGCTTGAAATGCCACCGATTATTTTGTATTGAGTGTAGAGTTCCTGGGCACATGGGCATGTCATGTCATGTCAGGAGTATACTTCTCAGTTGTGTGGTGCAGATGCAGAATTACATTTGCTTGCAGAGAACATGAAGTGGAAGCGTTGTCCCAACTGCATATACATGATCGGACGCTCTTGGAGATGACTTGCCGGTATGGAAGGTTGCTTGGAGATGACTTGCCGGTATGGATTTCTTAACCTTGGAATTTGGTTTACTAAAAGTCTTTGAACAATCCGTCTAGCATCGGCTGGAAAACTGAGCTAGAGCTGCTGCAGGTGTTACGTGATCCCTGTCCATTGTAAGCTCTTGTCTGTCACATTATCTCCTTCCCGTCTGTGTAAATTCTGAAACCCGGATCTCACACAGGCAGGAAGGGAGGTCTTACCTTAATCTAGCTTGTGCTGGAGGTTTTTCTCCTTAATCTAGGGAGAAAGATGGAAGCCCCCAGATTTTTCTCCTTAACTCAGGAAGAAAAATGGAATCTTTTTTCTTAATCTATTAAGGAGAAAGATAAACCAGACCAAGCACCCTAAGAAAATTAGGGATAATTGGGAAACCCTGAAAGAGGGCTATAAGCTAGGGAGAAAAATGAAATCTTTCTCCTTAATCTATTAAGGAGAAAGATAGATCAGACCAAGCTCCCTAACAAAGACGGATAACTGGGAATCCCTGAAAGAGCTATAAGCCAAACAAAGCACAGATAGGATCTGTTCTATATATACATATTTTGTAGTTCATTTTGAATATATATTATTTAAAAATGCAAGTTATCATAGTTAGTCATAATACTATAATTCAAAATACATCATTATCACATATATAATTAAAATAATAATATATAGATTTTATATATCATCTCATCTGGCTGAAAGATTCCACTGAAATTGAAATTGATTCAACAGAAAACGATGGTGTGCTCAAGAATACATTTACAATGTGATCCCTTCTTTGCCATGCCACATTTATAACAAAATGTTGTACGACACCTGGAAGCACAGAAAAACATTAATATTAAAACATAATTAAAAATCAATAAGACTGAAGAGAAAAAAATCCAATTAAATAAATAAATATTTGATATTATAATTCATAAAAAAATATTGTAAAAAACTTTTGAATTAGAATTGTGTGGAATTTTTGAAATTTTCAAAGTTTCTAGTGACTACTTAATTTATCATCAACTATTTTTTCTAATGATGGATAGAGTGTTCACTGGTAATTTTGGACTTATCAAAAATTACACATAATTCTTATCCAAAATTTTTTTATAATATTTTTTTTAATTATAATATCAAATATTTATTTATTTAATTTGATTTTTTTTCTTTAGTCTTATTGATTTTTGATTTTTAATTATATAGGTGAAAATGATATTTTTTGAATTAGTGGCAACGAAGGGATCATATTGTAAATGTATTCTTGAGCACACCGTCATTTTCCTTGGAATAGTTATAAGGCCAAGTATCGTCGTACATAACTCTATAGAATGTTATTTTTATACCCAAGTCTATTAATCTTCTTAATTAAGGGGATAGGCTTTAGTGAGTACTTTATTAATAGTGATTACGAATTAATAGTGATTACTTAGTTAATGATTTGAGGGGAATCAATTTCAGTGGAATTTTTCCGCAGATCATGATGATATATAAAATCTATATATCATTATTTTAATTATATAGGTGATAATGATATATTTTGAATTTGTGTTGTTGTTATATTAAATTAATAAATATGAAAGTATTTTATTTTTTAATTATGTATATTTTTATGTTATATATATATAGTTATATATATATATGTATACATATGTTTCTAATGATATACATTTGTATATATGAAGAATTATTCAATGCAACTAGTGCTAAAGAGAAGGTCACATTAGTTGCAACAAGTATTTAAAGATTAAAAGAAGTAAAAATTGAGAGATTTTAGATGATTATTGATTGTTCTATTTTGATTAATGTATTTTGACTATTTTCCATTAACAACACCATATATTGCCACATAAGAAATACTAATTTATGCAAGAGTGAAGAAATGAATGACACAAGAACCATTTTATTTGTGAATTCTTAGCCATATACAACTTAATGTTGACTATTGAAGGATTTTATAAAAAAGAAGCCCCAAAACATAGTGTATTTTTAATATTCTATCTAACACCTAAGAGCATTAACATAACTAATCTATTGTATTTTAAAAGTTTTTAGATGGAGGGAGATATTAACTAATGTCCTCATTGAATGGATCCTAAGACAATGTAGTGGAAAGGTCAAATAAACCAAACTCTCTCTCTCTCTCTGCATGCATGCATGGAGCTCCAAATGAAATAAGATGCAACTCCCTTCGTAGATGGCTAAGATTTCTAGTCTAGCGACCTTGCACATTTGAACTCACAAAGACAATTAAGTGAGAAAGGGAGCCCCATCCACACAAGCATGTGTTCAATGTTCCTTTTCAACACCTCATAGGTATTTTCCATGTTGGGCCATGCATTCTAGATCCAATTTTGAAAGGGTAGCCAAATTGAAGAATTCTCCCTTCGAGGAAGATGTTAATGACAACTTTGAGGCCATCAATACAGGATGGAACAAATTCTACTTCTATTTTTGGATTTTTGTTGCACAAAAGAAGGTATAGATGCAACATCTTAGTAACCATAAAAGTGTAGTATTGGGTACTTTGCAAGGGTTTGGTAATTTTTCAATTGAAGGTTGGAGTTTCCCAAAAGCCTAATGGGCCATTTTATTTTCTGAAGGCCAAGGATCCTACTTGGAGAATTCACTACTTCATTTGCAAAATATATCCTCTTCTATTTTATATCTTTCTTTGTTTTTCACAACTTTCTTCTTGCAATTCAACTGTATGGCGTTTTAATCTGTCTCTTTTGCATTCGTAGTATATAAAATAATTTTTTTTCTATGACTTCTTGTTGTGACTGCTAACATTATATGACTATGAACAACTATATGAATCTATATCAAATACTAGCAATTGCCCCATAAGGCATAAAGACATGTTGATAAAAGAGCCAATTTATTTAATAGATGGATTGATATACATCATCACCAACATGTGGAAAATCAGGTATAGAACATCAAATTAAGCCATAAATATCAATTTCAAACAAAAAAAATCAAATCTAAAATTTTGCAAGGTGCACATTTGCATAAAATAGTTGTCTCTCAAGTCTCTATGTATGTGTGTTAAAAGGTAAAAGCCCATCTATTTATATTCAATATTATCAATCGTTGCAGACTCTAGTAAATCATATAAAAACACACTCACAAAGTTCAAATTGGAAGGATAAATCCAACCAATAAAGCACAAAGACATGTTGATAAAAGAGTGAATGTATAAAAATGAAAAAAAAAATGTATTTAATAGATGGATTGATATACATCATCAAGAAAATGTGACAACTCAAGTTTGCAAACTCTAGTAAATCATATAAAAACACATTCACAATGTTCAAGTTGGAGGGATAAATCCAACTGATGGCAAGGCCTCTTCCTATATGCTTAAATATAAATCTCTTTTATTGCATGCTAAGAAGCAAATCTTTTCAAATTCACTTAAAATAATTGGTATATTCCCTAGCTTGCAACAACCCCAATTTGAATTATAATAAAAATATATATATCCTAGAAAAAATTCTAACTCAACGATGAATAATCTAATATAATTTTGGTGCAATGCAAGTCTTTTGCAATTGAAGTGAACATGCATATATAATTCTTGAAGTACGAAAATCAATCTACTAAGAACAAACAAAAAACCAAAGAAGGGGTCACCTTTGGGCAATCCTTGCTAGGTTGTAACTTCATATACATCCTTTGGATTTCAAATTAATGTATATCTCATCTAATAATTTTAAACAAACAAATCAAAAAAACACATTTATGAGATATTAAGAAAAGATCACCTGGAAACAACCTGAAAGGGGATTGTATACTCAAATGCAATGAGTTCATTACAAGCTAAAATTTCTATACACTTCCAGTCATAAATTGTATATAACAATGCCGCAAATTAACAAACACAATATTAACCACTATCCAATAAAATAAAAATCATGTACATGTTTGAATTGGAAAAATATTCAATTTCATTATTAAGTTTTTAATTTTATTTTATAGTTTTACATCCACATTAGTCCATTATTTAGATATCCAAAATCAATGTATATACTAATATGTTAGGTAAAAGCACGTGGATAATGTAAATGATCTACCATGTAGATTTTTCGTGATGCACATGACTCCACTATTAGTTAGATATCCACACTCAACTTATATAGTAATGTTTAATATCAAGTAAAGTCATGCGTATAAGATAAATCATTTACCATGTAAATTGTGATCTACATAGGAATCATATGTATGAGGTAAAAATATAATGATTCTTATTTCATTTCAATTTCATTTCAATTTTTTTTCCTTACTATCCCTATTATGCCCATTTTTTTAAAAAGAAAACCCAATTGACATTAGTGATTAAAAACCATGTATTGACATAATTAAATTATTATTAAATATCTATAAGTGATTAAAAACCATATTGACATAAATACATCATTATTAAATATTTGTATTTTATAGTGAATGAAATTAATACAATACCGAACTATTTTATTATTAATATCTACAATTTATAGTTGATGAATCTAATACAATACAAAACTACATTATTATTAGATATCAACATCTTATATTTATAGTTACTGAACGAGACACATTAAAACCTCACAAATAAAACAATGCCTCTTTAGCAATTATTACTTTTTTAGCATATCTATTATAGTTAGAATAAACAAATAATATATAAACATAGAATTTGTAAATGAAAAGATTGGCAATTATAGATCAATTTTCTAAGAAGAATTTCAAAATGTTTTGTGTATGTACATGTACATTTACATTTACTTTTTCATATTTTTTTTACTCGAGAATAAAAGAATATAAGTACATTGAAGGGGTGATGACGTAGAGATCATCATGGTGCACAATCCCTCAAGCAACCCAAAATAGTACTCTCTGTATCTTGTGTCCTCCGATGCCAACTTCGCCACCCCTTTGTTCGTCACCACAAATGCAAATATCATGAAGAAAAATAGCAATATTATGAGTAGAAACATCACAAACAATTATTTACATAGAATGCATGAAACCATAAAGCAAGTGCCTATGAATCCATCAAGAGAAACCAACATTATCAAAAGTACAAGAACTACAACTAGCTTGGTTAGGAACTCGTCACACTCTATCCCATGCCTCATCTCCAGCCACACGAAGAATTCAATGATTGGGATTAATGGCATATGGTACGTGTTGTGTTATGATTTAACATAAAGGTGGGAGTTTGTAATTCACCCTAGAGATGAATCTGGAGAAATTGTTCACCATATAAATTCCTATTGGTGTAATTACTCTATATTTTTGGAGGCAACATTTTACATTATTCTTAGTCTGATTAAAGAGTTCTGAGCATAGTGTTTTAGTCCTTGATATTTACTTCCACTTTGTGTTATGAGATGAAATCATTTTCATGTATTGGATATGTATAAGGTTGAGATTGTTAGGAAATTCAATTGCTTAAATTGATTTACCTTAAATTATCAACCACGGAGCTCGTAAGTTTGTGAGATGCCGGAAAAATATATGTAGGAGTAGGAAACTAACTCTAAGCTAAGAAAGCTAAAAAAAAATTCAAGAATCGGAAAAATCAGAAGATCTTATGTTGTAGGTCGAGTCCTATGGATTCTCAGCTATCTCTTGGATTCTCAAGGTTAACAACATTCAAATCTTTGATTCACACCACACTTGACCGATCACACTTGTAGAAATAAAATTGCATAAATAAAAGGCTAGAGAATTCAATTGATGGAAATGGACTCATATTTCAACTATTAACCACATTCCTTTAGTTGACAAGAAAGAGTCTCAACTGGTTTTGCAATCACTAAAGAAACTTAGCCTTAAATGCCTAACTCTCTAGGGAAACCACACTTGCATAAATGAAAGAGTATAAAGGAATGAAAAATAACTTAAATGAGCAACTAATGAAATAACATCACACATAAAAAATGAAGCTATTTTGGAAGTGTATACCAGATAGAGGGGCCCCTTCCTCTCTTGGAATATAATTCCAAGAAGGACTACAGTAGATAACTCTTGGCGTGCAAGAAAAAGTTATTTATTCCAGCATCAAAATGATTACAATGATCCTTCTCTTTAATATGAGATCTAAGTTATAACTCCTCCTACAAATCTCCTCTATGGAACGGTGTGGGTGCTATGGTGAGTTGTAAATCACCTCCTGAAGCCATTTAGAGACACAATGACAATTTGGTCTGGGGGAAAAAAATCACAAACGAGCGACGTAACCGAGTTCCATAAGATTTAAAAGGTGTGTATGACCAATTCTCACATGACCACAATGCTCACAATCTCCCAACACAGGGGATTTGAAAGTTGACCACCTATGTCAGATTTACATTGTGCCGCACTGCACTAAACACTAGTTTCAAATATCCTCTATCAAACACCTTTATGGGCGACAAAATCACAGGAGAGGAGTCCCCCTAGATGGAATCAAGTGCCAAGAGTCAAACATAACTAGAATTTCATTGATCTGAGGCACGGTTTGGGTGTTATGGTGAGTTGCAGCTCGCCTCCTGAAGCCATTCAGGGACACAATGACAATTTGGTTCGGGGGCACAAAATGACAACCGAGTGACACAATTGAGTTCTTTAAGCTTGAGAAGGTGTGTATGAACAATTTCCACACAATCACAGAGCCCACCATCTGCCAACACACGGGTTTTGAAATTTGACCCCCTGTGTCGGATTTACATTGTGCCTCACTGAGCTAAACCCTAGTTCTGAAGATCTACTAACAGACACTTTTATGGGAGACAAAATCATAGGAGACGGGTTCCCCTGGATGGAACTAGGTGATAGGAGTCCAACGAAACTGGAATTTCATCGATCCGAGGAACATTTTGGGTACTATGGCGAGTTGAAACTTGCATCCTGAAGCCATTCAGGGACACAATGACAATTTGGTCCGGGGGCACAAAATCACAATCAGGTGATGTAACTGAGTTTCATAAGCTCCAAAAGGTGTGAATTTATAATGCCTGCACGACTACGTTTCCCAAAATTGCCTGACATAGGGGATTTGAAAGTTCCCTCCTATGTCGGATTTGCATTGTGCCCCATTGAACTAAACCCTAGTTCTATAGATACTCTAACAAACACTATTTTGGGCTACAAATTCACATGAGTGGGGTCCTCCTAGCTGAAATATGGTGCTAGGAATCCAACATAATTGACATTTCGTTGACCTTAGGCATGGTTTGGGTGCTATGGCGAGTTTCAACTTGCCTCCTAAAGCCATTCAAGGACACAATGAAAATTTTGTCTGGGGGTACAAAATCACAACCGAGCATCATAATTGAGTTTCGTAAGCTCCAGAAGGTGTATGAAAAATGTCCACATGACCACGATGCCCATAATCAACACACGGTCTTTGAAAGTAGCCCACCTGTGCTAGATTTGCATTGTGCCTTATTGAGATAAACTCTAGTTCTAGATATTCTCTAACAAACACTTTTCTAGGTGAAAAAATCATAGGAGAGGGGTCCTCCTAGTTGTAATCCGATGTCAGGAGTCCAAAAAAACTAGCATTTTGTCGATCCAAAGCATGATTTTGGTGGTATGGAGAGTTGCAACTCGCCTCTTGAAGCCATTCATGGACGTGACAATGACAATTTGGTCTAGGGGCACAAAATCGTAATCGAGAGACGTAACAGAGTTCTGTAAGCTCTGAAAAGTATGTATGACCAACGACCACACGACCATGGTGCCAAAAATTGCTTGACACAGAGGATTTGAAAGTTCACCCCGTGTGCCGAATTTCATTTTGCATCATTGAGCTAAACCCTAGTGCCGGAGATCCTCTAAAAAACACTTTTTTGGGCGACAAAATAATAGGAGAGGGGTCCCCCTAGCTGGAATCTGGTGCTAGGAGTCCAAAAGAACTAGTGTTTCATTGAACTTAGTCATGGTTTGGGTGCTATGGTGAGTTGCAACTTTCTTCCCGAAGCCCTTGAGGGACACAATGACAATTTGGTCCAGGGGAACATAATCACAACCGAGCGATGTAACTGAGTTCCGTAAGATCTAAAAGGTGTGTATGACCAACACTAACGTGACCATGGTGCCCACAATCTCCCAACATAGGGGATTTGAATGTTGACCCCCTATTCCAAAATTGCATTGTGCCTCATTGAGCTAAATCCTAGTTCCAGAGATCCTCTAACGAACACTTTTCTGGGTGAGAAAATCATAGGAGAGGGCTCCATGCAAGATACCAGATATATAAAATATGCAGAACAGAAACGAAATGCTAGAAATAACAGAATAACAGTGAAATATCCAGCATAATCTTCACAATACACAGAAATGATATACGAAATAGCAACAGAAATAGCACTTGAACAGAAATAGCACTAGAATCAGATAGCAATGTTCACAGG